>JAYESA010000001.1:19309240-19569240 GCA_036927795.1 Iris macrosiphon | reverse complement strand
TTTTCTTGATTGCCACTTTGGGATTTTGATTTAGTGTTTCTTTCGATTTACTTGGTTTTTGCTGCTGGTTTTATCGTTTGGAGCTTTGATTCTTGGGGAGTTCGGCAAGGAAGGATAGGCAAGAATTCTAATTGGTGTTCGTGCTGTGCAGGTCCGCATAACTGACGTTTGATCGTCGCTAGGCAGGATTCCTTATTTCAGCTACCTTTTCCCTTAACCAGTGAGTGGTTTGGACCCTTCTTTCCTACTTCTTCATGCCCACATCTCTAATATTTCAAACGTTCACTCGATGATGCCCGGTTGGACGCCTAGGAAATCCTTGCCATAATGCATGCCAGCCACTAAGAAAGGAACATGGGAATTATAGACTAATTTTACTATATGCTTGCACATCTTATAACTTGAGTTATTTATAAAGGGAATTGGTCGTTGGTTGCGGCCTAGTGCTGTAGAAGCATGAAAAATACGATGGATAGCTATACGCAGCATAATCATACAGGGCAGCATAAAAAGATAACCTCAGAGCCATCAACTTGCAACAGAGCTTCTCCGCTGAGCACAACGTAAAATATAAGCTCAAGGACCATCCGCGTAGTGCAATGTGACCAGGCCGCTTCAGCGTAAAAGAGGTGCTACATCGCCTTTATGGCGTAAAACCCATCCGTTTTTAATACATCATTAAAGTGTACGAGGAACGCTTCGTGTTCTTCGAAATAAACCTGTCAGAGCATGCAATGAACCTGACATCTGCACTCCTGACAAAGAGTACTACACGACTACCCAGGCGACGGGTATGATGATGGCGCGGCACTGCAACCCAAGCTGTCATTTACTGCCATTTCCTTTACGTAAACCACTTTTACACATACGAAGGAATACGCTGCCTAGTTTTACACGGGCGGATGTGAGCTATCTACGCTCCGCAGAAGACAAATAGCCTGCCACGTCAAAAGCTGTGCTTCGTACAGGGCTCGAGGCACGTCTCTGTATTTTATGCACAGAGCGGTGACAGTTTCTCAAGGCACGTCTCTGCATTTTATGCACAGAGTGGTGACAGTTTCTCAAGGCACGTCTCTGCATTTAAAGTACCGAATACTGACAGATGCCCGAGGCACGTCTCTGCACTTGAGGCACAGAAGGGTGGCAGACCTTCAAACCACGCCTCCTCATTTTATGAGCAGGATAATGGCGGATCTCCGCATTTAATGCAGGAGATTTGATTAAATATCACCGAACCGTCGTTTAGTGGCATCCCCTTTGCGTAAACTACTCTTACACATATAAGGGAATACGCTGTCCAGTTTTACACAGGCAGACGTGAGCTTCTTACGCTCCGCGGAAGGCAAACAGACCGCCACATCAGCAGTCACTCTTCGTATAGGATTTGAGGCACGTATCTGCATTTAATGAGCAGAATGATGGCAAATCTTAAAGACAGGCCTCTGCATTTAATGCACAGGATGGGGGCAGATCTCTGCATTTAATGCAAGATATTTGATTATATATCCAAGAGCCGTAATTCCGGCTAAAATGTCCACATCTGCTCGGCTTCTATGCCCACTCGGCTTCTACGCCTGCTCGGCTTCTATGCCCACTCGGCTTCTATGTCCACTTGGCTTCTACGCCTGCTCGGCTTCTATGCCCACTTGGCTTCTATGCCTGCTCGGCTTCTATGCCCACTCGGCTTCTATGCCCACTTGGCCTCTATGCTTGCTCGACTTCTATGCCCACTCGGCTTCTATGCCCACTCGGCTTCTATGCCCACTTGGCTTCTATGCCTGCTTGGCTTCTATGCCCACTCGGCTTCTACGCCTCCTCGGTCTCTATGACCACTCGGCTTCTACGCCTTCTCGGTTTCTATGTCTACTTGGCTTCTATGCCTACTCGGCTTCTATGCCTACTTGGCTTCTATGCCATGGTGACAGTTATTTGGCTTCTACGCCAACCTCTTCTACACAAGGGATAACTACCTACGTGGCTTCTATGTCGTGATCTTCGTAGCAGATATACGCGTTCTGTCCCTTAGTTGGATGCGCGTCACATGCTCACTCAAAAGATCATTTATACACAAGCATTGGTTATTTTAAACCATCGTGTAAAAGGGTGCTGTACTTTCCACTACTCAATTTCTACGCCGACTGTGTGGATTCTGTCACTAAAACTCTATAAATAGAGACCTCTATCAATGAGGAACAAGGTCGACAAATTGGAGGGTCGAAGAAGCTAGGTCTGAAAACTGATCAAGAGATCCAGTACCAGATCCAACGGTCGAGAGAGAGAGAGAGAGAGAGAGAGAGAGAGGAGAATCCAGAGCTCAGGCAAAGAGAAGGGATCGACGACTTTGGCATCGGGCATCCACCCTCTTTAGCAACCTTCGAAGCTGCTACCTGTCTTCCACGACACTTCTTCAATATCGTGTGGTCCAAGGGCTAAAGTGATCGACTGCAGATCAGACACCTATAGCAATATTCACCCAGATTAAATAAATTATACTTAGACATCCTCGTGTAGGATCAAATTTGTATAATCTTGTTAGTAAATATAAAAGAAGGGCGGGTCTTCGCACAAGACCTCATTTTTCGCATTCATCAAATCTTTTCTCATTTATCACCATAAACAAGATTGCGACTCTGCTGGGGAAATCTCTCTTCTGATGAGGAAGCTATTGCTCAACACGATGCAGTATCCGTGGGATCCGTAAAGAAGATACTGGTCGTCCAGTTTGACCAGTCGGCCTACGAAGACATGCTTCGAGCAGGGGTAGCTCTCACTCCCTCTCCGTCCAAAGCAATAGGAAGTTGCGCAAGGTCTGGATGCCCAAGACATCCTTTGCCATTCCTGTGGACTCTCCGATCTCTCCGACCAATGAGGTTGTAGCTTTGCTCCCTCTGCACCTTGTGCGTAAAATTCAGTCGCCTGTCTCTGGCAGGACCGACAAAACTTCTGGCAAAGCCTCAGCGCTAACCCAGAAGTATAATCCGCGCCTTGCGCATAAAATTCAGTCGCCTGTCTCTGGCAGGATCGACAAAACTTCTGGCAAAGCCTCAGCACTAACCCAGAAGTATAATCCTCGCTCTGCGCATAAATTTCAGTCTCCCGTCCCTGGCGGAACAGACAAAACTTCTGACAATGCCTCAACGCTAGTCCAGGAGCCTAAACCACGCTCTGCGCGTAAATTTCAGTCTCCCGTCCCTAGCGAAATAGACAAAATTTCTGATGATGCCTCAGCGTCAAATTAGGAATCATAAACGCGCTCTGCGCGTAAAAATGTATCTATTTTTCGGGGAAAAGCAGATGATCCCTGCAATCTACGCAAGGAAAAGCATGCGGCGGACTACTCAACTTCACGACCATTACGCTAGCAAGGAAACAATATGCCTGCCCTCCGGATTACGCGAGATGATGATGGCCGACTGAGGACATCCTCAACTTTACGCCAACCAGAGCAGAGCCCCAAATTATGCCATGAGAAGCCACTCAGCGTAAAGAAAGCTCAATTTGTGAAAAGATACCCTCCTCAGGGATTATCTGCCACCCAGATGGCCAACCTGTTGTATACAGACAGCACAGGAAAAACTGTGGTTCCCAACATCCGTATGCCCACTAATGAGAACAGAAAGAACAAATCTTCTTCTTCTGCAACTCCTCCAGACCTGCACACTTATCTGATCCAGAAACACAAAGATAAGGGTCATAAACAGGCTTCAGTTCCCCTAACAGTCAAACGCGGGAAGATCTTGTGGGAGGATGCTTCAACATCTAATGTCGTCATGACAGGTGGACCATGTGAAGATTCCATCTTTATTATTCCTCCAACTCGTGATGACCAACATCCAATAGTCTTCGGTCGCATGCGAAGCAGCCCGATCATGCATGAAGAATTTCGCGAGTCTGAAACTGGCAGAATACAAATCCACAGATATAGCCCGCAAGCGTTAAAAATTATACAAAACATGGGTTATGATTTGAAGCTGAAACCAGGCCTCAACAATAGAAAGGGCAGACGAACACCGCTGTATGGTAATTCTTACCGTCAATAAGCTCGTTTTGGGTTGGGGTATACTGTATCTCTTACGAAACCCAAATCTTTAAGGTCTAGTCTTGTACAACCAGAGGCAGCTCCTTCTAAATCAGCTTCTGTAGACAGATGCCACGGCATGTCTGGGGGTAGCCTACCTCAACAAAATAGGGCGGCGTCCCAAGCTGGGGGTATAATTCCCTCAAGATCCGAAGATGATGCAACGACGACGATCTTTCCGCAAGACCGTAAAATTCAGGCATCAGGATCCCGAAGACCAAAAGGGACTTTCCCCTTCAATGAAGACGACATCATTGAAATCTTTAATATGTTGATGAAAGAGCGCAAGCTTCAGCTACCCAACATCAGACATCATGAGAGGGTTGGCAAAATGGATGACCCAGATTATTGTCTCTTCCATCGGTACACTCATCACCCCATAAGGGCGTGCTATGTGCTAAAAAAGAAGATTCAGGAGTTGATCGAGGCCAAGGTCATCACTTTGAATCTGTAAACAAGGGGACGGTCCTTACCAATTGGATTTTCATTCGTAACAATTTGCTCTCTTCAAAAATGTACCTGAGGAAGAGTCCCTAAAAAGTCTCTCCAGTAGATTCTTCAGGACTATCCGCACTCAAGAAAAATACTCCACAGTGAGTTGTCCAGACATAAGCTTATGTTCATCATCCAAGCATTTCATTTATTAAACCAGAAGTTTGTCATGTTCATATTACCTCTGAACAAACCTTCTTGGTTTTGGCTATCGATTATCACATCAGTTGTCATCTCAACTTAGCGCCCGTACTTAACTCTAAGTACGCCAGTGGTGTTAGGTCCACAAAGACTGCCATGTCCATACTACCTCTGAGCAGATATGCACCTCCATCCCCGATGGAATTGCATCCCAAAAGTTTGTCCTGTTCATATTACCTCTGAACGAACTCTCCGAGTTTTTGGCTATCGATTATCACATCGGTTGTCATCTCAACTTAGCGCCCGTACTTAACTCTAAAGTACGCCAGTGGTGTTAGGTCCACAAAGACTGCCATGTCCATATTACCTCTGAGCAGATACGTACCTCCATCCCTGATGGAATTGCATCCCAGAAGTTTATCATGTTCATATTACCTCTGAACGAACTCTCCGAGTTTTTGGCTATCGATTATCACATCGGTTGTCATCTTAACTTAACGCCCGTACTTAACTCTAAGTACGCCAGTGGTGTTAGGTCCACAAAGACTGCCATGTCTATATTATATCTGAGCAGATATGCACCTCCATCCCCGATGGAATTGCATCACAGAAGTTTGTCATGTTCATATTACCTCTGAACGAACTCTCCGAGTTTTTGGCTATCGATTATCACATCGGTTATCATCTCAACTTAGCGCCCGTACTTAACTCTAAAGTACGCCAGTGGTGTTAGGTCCACAAAGACTGCCATGTCCATATTACCTCTGAACAGATATGCACCTCCATCCCCGATGGAATTGCATCCCAGAAGTTTGTCATGTTCATATTAGCTCTGAACGAACTCTCTGAGTTTTTGGCTATCGATTATCACATCGGTTGTCATCTCAACTTAGCGCCCGTACTTAACTCTAAGTACGCCAGTGGTGTTAGGTCCACAAAGACTGCCATGTCCATATTACCTCTGGCAGGGCTTGTCCCAAACCTATTATTTGCACTCTCGTGCGCAATGAATAATAGGTCTAACGAAGAACCCGTGGCGTGTCCTCAATGCCACAGTATGATGGAGGTGATTTCAAACATCACTTTCACTCAAGACGACATGCTGTTAAAATATAACAGGCATGACAGACCCCTCTATTACACCGGGTACATCGGTTCCATGGAGGTCGACCGGATACACATAGATCCGGGATCGTCGATCAGCATTATTCCTCATAGTCTGCTCAGATCGCTGAGAATTCTTACCAGCGAATTGGCTTACACCACCACTACGATCGTGGGGTTCAACGCCGAAAAAAGTAAGCCGTTAGGGAAGATTCGCCTGAGGATCCAGATTGGCAACCTCAGATCTGTGGCTACATGTTACGTCATCGATTCAGAGGTGTCCTACAACATTTGGCTGGGTAGTCCTTGGATCCACGACCACAGCATCATTCTTTCAACTCTACACCAATGCTTCAAATATGTAGACGCCCGAGGAACAGTGCAAACGGAGATTGCTGACTTGAACCCGTTCATAGGAGTAGAATTCTACTACTCTAATGCCGTGTTATACTCTCAAGACTGCACGGAAGAGGTGTCAGCCAAAGCAGAGAAGGAATCCCACCGGGAGCCAGAGCAACCCTCTGCCAAGCAACCTCTGTCAATCAAGGTGAAAGGACGGACTACTCGTCCAAAAGCCATAGAGCCTACGACGATCCACCAGAACGAGATCAGATCAGGACAAGGGGGTGATCCTCTAGTGATCACTTTGAACCAGAGGCTCCATCCTTAGTCATCAACCTCCGGCACAGCAAACAGCCGAGTGATGTAAATGCAACCGGGAACGAAGTTTCAGATGATAATAAACATCCTCTTTTCCAGTATATTGATGCCCAAATTCCAAATTAGGAATCCTCCCCCTACGACGATATAGAACCTATAGCGCAAAAATTCTTGGAAGCTATAGATTCCTATCATCCGTATATATGGGAAGTGGCATCATCATCCAATGTCACCATAACATATGGACCGCTTGAGGATTCTATCTTTATTGTTCTGCCTACTTGCAGTAGTCAGCATTCGATAGTCTTCGGCCGCATGCGCAATGAACAAACGGTGAAAGAGGATTCTTCCGACGATGATGTCGATAAGATACAGGTTCACAGATACAGCCCGCAAGCTCTGAAGATCATGCAAAATATGGGTTATAACTTGAAGCTGGAACCGGGTCTCAACTACGGGAAAGGCAGACGAATGCCGCTGCACGGCAATCCCTACTATCAACGAACTCGTTCGAGTTAGGGTATACCACCTCCCTCGCAGCTCCTGAGTCATGCGAGGATATCTTTTCCTTCTCTCAAAATAGCTCAACGCCCTACGACTCATCTCATGCTCTTGAACGAACATTATCAGCAAATATGGTAGTGACGGATTCCTTCAAATCAGACGAACAAGAATCCGAACTATTTGAGAATGATGCTTGGGCTCAGCAAATGGATACATAATGGGAGTTCTGCTTTGAGCAGAGAGAACCTTCCACTGAAGACAAAGTTATCCAGATTGACGTTGGGGATAAACTTTCGCCAAAGCTGATATTTATCAGTAACAATCTTTCCGAACCAGAAAGAGAAGAAGTTATCCAGCTAATAAAAGAATATATCGACATCTTTGCGTGGAATTATGAGGATATGCCAGGCCTTGATCCAAAGGTAGCTACTCATAGGCTCAACATATTGCCCGATTCGAAGCCTGTGAAGCAACACCAACGCCGATTCCGTCCGGATATGATGGACGCCATTGAAGCTGAAGTCAAGAAGTTGATAGCCTGTGGCTTCATCCGAGAAGAACAACATCCTGACTGGGTCGCCAATGCTGTCCCGGTCATGAAGAAAAATAGAAAAATACGAGTCTGCATCGATTTTCGAGATCTGAACGCAGCCTATCCCAAGGATGAGTTTCCTCTTCCCATCACAGACGTCATGATTGACAATACTAGCAGTTTTGAACGTATGTCTTTCATGGACGGATTTTTAGGATATAATCAAATCAAGATGCATCCTGAAGACGAGAAGCACACTGCCTTCCGGACACCACTAGGAGTATATTGCTATACGGTTATGCCCTTCGGATTAAAGAATGCCGGGGCTACGTACCAACGGGCTATGAGTAATATATTCCATGAGCATTTACGCAAGACAGTGGAGTGTTACATGGATAATGTAGCTGTCAAAAGCCGCCTCAAGGATCATCACATCCAAGACTTGAAGACAGTATTTGAATTGAGGCGCCAACATTAACTCAAAATGAATCCTACAAAGTCCTTTCTGGGTGTATCTAGTGGTAAATTTATGGAATTTGTCATTATTGCCAAAGGCATTCAAGTGGACCCTGATAAAGTCAAGGCCATCTTAGAAATACGATCGCCCCACAATCTGAGGGAGCTCAGGGGATTTTAAGGTCGTCTGGCTTATATCCGGAGATTCATATCCAACCTCTCGGGGATATGTCAGCCATTTTCTCGCCTCATGAAGAAAGGTGTATCCTTCGTATGGGACGAAGCCTGTCAGCAAACGTTCGGTGATATCAAGCGCTACCTCACCAGTCCGCCAGTTCTGGTGCCTCCTGTCATCGGAAGACCATTCGTGTTGTATGTTCGAGCGATGGATCATTCTTTGGGAGCTTTTCTCGCACAAAAGAATGAGATGGGTCACGAGCAGGCTATCTACTACCTCAGCAGGATGATGGTTGGAGCCGAATACCGGTACAATCCAGTGGGGAAAGAATGCTTGGCTCTGATGTTCGCTATCCAGAAGACGCGACACTATGTCACAGGCCAAACTATTCACATTATCTCCAGGATCAATCCTCTTCGGGTACTAATGAGCAAACCAAGTATTCTCAATTCCCGACTCGCAACTTGGGCGATGCTATTAACGCCATATGACATGGTGTACATTCCCCAGAAGTCCGTCAAAGGCCAAGCATTGGCTGACTTCCTAGCTGCTCATCCGATCCCGGAGGCCTCTAAGTTGTACGAGGACATTCGACGAAGTTGCAGAATATAATTCCTCAATGGAGAGTGATGCATGGCAACTATTCTTCGATGGCGTCTCCAGAACTGATCCCAGGGGAAACATGGTCTCGGGAGTAGGAATTGTCCTGGTTACTCCTGATAAGCTCGTCATCTACCGAGCATATTCTCTTAGCGAGCCCTGTTCCAACAATGTGGCGGAGTACAATGCTCTACTAATCGGCCTCCAAGTCGCTAAAGAATTGGGCGTCGAATCCCTGGAAGCTTTCGGTGATTCTCTGCTAATCGTCAATCAAGTCATAGGAATATATGAAGTCCGGAATCCAGACCTCATCCCCTATCACCGAGCAACGGTCGAGATAGCCATGACGTTCAAAGGTTTCTTTCTAGAGCATGTACCTCGATCTCAGAACCTGGAAGCTGATGCCCTAGCCAGTCTAGCTGTAGATTTAGCTACCTCTATAAGAAGGCAGAATTCGGTAATCCTTCTTAACAGAGACTTATTCTGTGTGAAAAACAACTTTTACATCGAATGCAGCTACGCTGTGAACACAGATCCTCCCAAGAGAGACTGGAGAAGTCCCTTTATAGATTTTGTAGCATACGGCATCTTGCCAGAAGATCCTAAAGAAGCGGTGTCCGTCAAAAGATAATCATTGCGCTTCTATTTCGACGCATCGTCACAATGTCTATATCGACGGTTTTATGACGGACTATTATTACGATGTCTCTCTGGTGATGAAGCACAGCAGATTATCCGTGAAGTCCACGACGGCATATGCGGAGCGCATCAACCCGGTCCTAAGCTACAGGATCGCATCAGGAGAATGGGCTATTACTGGCCTACTATGATCACAGACGCAATAAAGTATGCAAGACAATACAGAGCCTGTCAGGTCCATGTAGACTTTATTCATCAACCTCCCGAATATCTACATCCTACGGTTGCGTCCTGGCCTTTTGAAGCATGGGGTATGGATATCATTGGTCCTATTCACCCATTTTCTTCCAGAGGTTACCAGTTCATACTGGCCATCACGGATTATTTCTCCAAATGGGCGAAAGCGATCCCTCTTGCTGAGGTAAAGGCATCTAATGTGATCAGCTTCATCAAGCATCATGTCATTTATCGCTTCGGGATACCCCGAAGGATAATCCATGACAATGGGCCTCAATTCATCAGCCAAGCGTTTCATCAATTTTGCGATAAAAATCGGATACAAAATATTGCCTCTACGACATATAATCCTGCTGCTAATGGTTTGGCGGAAGCTTTCAACAAAACTATTATCAAGCTTTTGAAGAAGTTCGTCTCTTCGAACAAAAGGGATTGGAATGAGAAACTGGGAGAATGTCTCTGGACATACCGTACAACGGTACGGGCACCAACAGGTTGTACCCCATTCTCATTAGTCTACGGAAGCGAAGCAGTTCTCCCCATCGAGATCCAAATTTTGTCACTCAGGATAGCCGTGGCTAATGAGCTGACTCAAGAAAAGAATGACCTGTTAAGGCTTCAAGAGCTAGAAGGATTAGATGAGAAACGCCTCCAAGATCAACAGCGCATCGCGCTCTACCAAGCACGCATTTCCAAGGCTTTTAATCAAAAAGTGAAGGAAAGGGTGTTCAAAGTTGGCGAGCTAGTTTTAGCCGTGAGAAGGCCGATGATCCTTACTCACAGAAGTAAGGGCAAATTTCATCCCAAATGGGAAGGCCCTTATGTGATCGAGACGACATTCTCAAACGGCGCTTACAGGTTAGCCCAGCCTAATGGAGACCTGTTAATGGCTCCTATCAATGGCAAATTCCTGAAAAGGTACTATGCTTAACCTCCTCCGCTCAAGTGGAATATGGCAAAAACCTTATTCTGACAAAACTACTTCCAAAACGAAACTAGTTGGATCGTATTATATCATGTTCATATAACCTCTGAATAGATATATCCTGCTAAAACTCATCGAGAGTATATCACATCCATATTACCTCTGATATCACTTTCGCCCAAACCTGTCATTTATATTCCAAAATGATGGGTCCACAAAGTCAGATGAAAGCCTCTTTATTATTCCCAAAAAGGAGCAGAAGTACATTGAAAAGCAAAAGCAAAAGTACATCATTTAGGGGGAGCGGTCAGGTCGCGAAGCTGCTGCGCCAGTGCGGCCATCCTCTCAGTCCTGGAATCCAAGACATCATGGCGAGCCTGCTCCAGTCGTGCCTTATCATTGCTCATGAGGGACAGTTCGGCTCTAGCCCAAAGAAAACCAGCACGAGCGACATCTGCACAGCCCAAGTTCTGTTGTGCTACGTCCAATCGGCTATCTACCATAGCTAGAGCTTCCGACGACTGAAAAGCCCACTCTTTTGCCTGAGCAAGTTTTGTTTCCAGCCTGAGGACCCTCGCTACATTCCCTTCGTGCTCGGCCTGGCACTTCGTTCGAAGAGCAATGGTCTCCTCCAGGACGACTTTTTCTTCATCCATCTCCTGCTGATGTGTCTGGATGGATTTATTTACGCCTGCCATCTGTTTGGTAAGCCGCGCAGTCATGGAGTCGTATCTAGCCTGGACAAGATCTTCAATATTGCCTTGAGCTAGCTGCAAGTATTCGTTAATGGGTTGCTCCAAACCATTAACTATCTCCTCCAGCGTTTCAGCTAGCCCAGTGTCGTCGAATTCTCGGATCGGCATTATCGCCAACTGGGAGGACCTCTTCAGTGACGCAAAGCTCAGATTCTTTGCCAACACCCTTGATATTAATATTTTTAAAGTGGTGTAGAAGATATCAGTGTACTGCCCGATCAGCACAGCTAGATCCGGTTGGACGCTGGGGGTGGCCTCAACATTGGCGAATCTCCCTCCGAGAATAATCGCAGACGTTGTTGCCACGGCCATCGCCTCAATAGGTGGTGCAACGAAACAAGAAGCGCCAACACCGGACGAAGATACCAGCATACTCAAAGGAGGCATTGTCGCAATGACAAGCTCGTCCTCCTCTTGAGATATCGGAACCTCGTCGACAGGCGAGCCGGCACCCGAAGATGCTTCCTCTTCAAAATTAGCCACATCTGTGTCGCCGCTAGAGCCAAAGGGCGCATCTACACTGCCCTTCCCGAAGAGGTCTTCCTCTGAAAGGAGGACGAAAGGAAGTTAATATCAGCATAGTGTTAACTTTCCTAAAAGAAAAGGCGTAAAAATGATATTTACCCATGGCCGACGGCATATATGTTGCATCTGCAGCCTGTACAGCTAAATCATTCCTTAATGATGCTAGGCAAGCTATTATACCTGGAGAAGGGGGTGCTCTAAGAAGCACCGGCGAATGCTCTTCCAGGTCCTCGTCAAATTCTGACCGAGGCTCATCAGCTGGAATCTCGCCAGATGCACTGGCAGACACGGCAGGAGTCTCTCCCGATGCCGATCCGCATAAAGGTATTCTCAGCCCCGAAGGCGACCTCGTTCCACTACCTGAAGCAGTAGCAGCGACGGCAGCCTCCAGCAGAGATTCTCCAGCACCAACAGCCGGAATATTAGAGGGTCCCTCTCTAAAAGGCGAGGAACCCCCAATCAAAGAAGCATCCCCAACATGGGGAGATACAAGCTCACTTCCAGGAGCCTCAATACCAAGGATCCGGAGAGGATGATTAACCATCTTCTTCTTCCTCTTACGAGGGAAAGTCTCCTTCGGAGTAGGGGCCCTTCGCTTCCCAAAAATCACCAAAGGGCCTGCAGTCAGAGGAACTTCACCCCTCGATACCGTCACCAGAGGCTCATCTGGATTGACGAACTCCTCACCCTCGTCAGAAGAGACCGAGGGGACTTCGACTCTTCCTCCAGACTTGGAGGAGGGCACCCTAAAACTTCCATGCATATCAAAATTGCGATGGAAGGTGTTCGTTGCCACATAGAACTGGGCATACGAGTGTAGGATGCACAGCTCCGTGGAGAGTGTAATAACCAGCACGGTAAAAATTGCTCTAGTATAACCCATGAAAAAATATCGCCATCCTCTCGCTCCATCAATGAGTCCACCCCTGGACCGGAAGCTGGTGACGGCGTTGCCTACGTACAACTGATCATACCCAAACTGCCTGGCAAACCGACTAGGCAGGTAGGGCTCCAAGAAGCAATGGTCTTCACTCCTTTACAGTAGATGGGAAGGTCTAATGCAGACCAACCAATTAAAATCTTCAGGAGAAAGATTGGTCTTCTCTCTACCAGAATCTTTAAGCCTAATCCCCGATTGATTGCGATATACGGAGGGGACAGTGCAGAAGAGCTTCCAGCTGTGACTGAGGCCCAGCGCCCGCCGACAGTCTAGAACTGTGGTCACGTTCCAGGAAGATTTCTGGTAGTTCAGCAAGAAACTAGCCCCCGAACTACTGCCGGAGCTGGGAGACATAACCCTAGGGTTATGAAGAATTAACCATCCCATCAGATACAGGTATGGTAATTCTATCCTGGGAAAGCTATCATGCCGAGTCTCATCGGCAAGCAGCCCGTCAGTCATGGCCCTCAGGCCGGCTTGAATGCGGCACACCATGGTAGGGAGCAAGCCCAGTCTTGCACCGAACACCAGACGCACTGCAGGGCACAACGTGTTGCGGTGAATGCGGTTCGCAGATGCGACGCCAGGTACCACCACTCGGTGCAGCCATATAGAGAGGAAGCCAGCCAGTTGAGCTTCCCTGGACAGAGGCCTGCGGCAGTGCCTCAAATAACTATAGGCCTTAGTGCCTACAGGATACTGTCCTATCCCTTCGTCGAGGATCAAGTCCGGAGCCCCAGCATCCACTATGAGATTGTCGACTACCTGAGCATTAAGCACGCTTAGAGGATTCATAGGCAGATCCTTGCCCTCCAATACCTTCTCTGGCTTAGCAGTCCTGGACCGATAAAAGAAGAGGTAGGACATCCATTTGTTGATATGAGCCAAATCTGAGGGCTCATCATAAAAAGTGGTACAAGCGAGGTAGTGGCACATCAGCTCCTGATACACTTCCACTACCCGAGGGTCTGAATCCCCCAGCTCCCGATTCATGGGAACATACTCTTCATATGGAGTATCCCCCATCGGCAGTCTCAAGATCTCTGCCATCTCATGGAGGGCCAATCCCAACTCCCCCAGTGGAGTGGCGAAAGTCCCGGTGAGCAAAATATATCACTCCATCAGTGTCAAGAATAGGTTAGGGTTAGGAGGTAACCCAACACTGGTAGCACTCACAGCTGCAAACAGACCGATGTTCTCTAACTCGGTCTGAAAATGCTTCAAGGCCCAATCAACTAAGCGAGCCCATCGAAGGTTTGAAGGGGTGATCCTCCCACCGCACAGAGGGTTCACTTTAGGGTATACTCTCCTGTGCCCCATAAAATTATTGCAGAAAGTCAGTAATTAGACCGGCTGGATCACCAAGCTGTCTTCACTCAGGACACTACCAGGGTACAGTCCCCTGAACACCGTCATATTGCCGGAAGGACGGCTAACAAATGACCCCTGGTCAGCTCCTTTCAGATGAAAGATCTTCCCCGGCCTGCCGTAAAGATCGGGAGTCAGCATCCACGACATCTTCCTGGGATGTATGGCATGGAAGAAAGCCGAGAGGGGATAGTCTCTCGGCATCTTGGGCAGATACAAAACCAAGCTTCCGACAGGGAAAACCCAGAGTTCTCTCTTGGGCTTCGTCTGGGACTGCTTGTCAATCATGTCCCCGAAGAGGAAGGCCAGATTTATGTATTAGTCCCCGTCTATATACGTCAGGGGCTCACCATTGATCACGCTCAGCAGCATTCGGTCGCCCTGAGCCGATATCAGAATCTTCCTTCCTTCCGGATACTGCGGCCCGGAAATAGGAAATGTCACGTGTGACAGATCCTCCAGATAGTTGGAGTGCATCATCCCTGCGGCAGAACCCATCACATCGGCTAGCGGAGACACATTCAAGTTAACTGCAAGAGTGCAAGAAAAACATATCAGTTCCTACAACTAGACAATACAGATCTTGCAGCACACGCCAAAAATCATCAGTCTGTACTTTATGCCAAGACCGTAAAAACTTGACCATTACGCTGGAATCCATTTCCTAAAGCGTAAAATTTTAAGGCTGGCAGTATACAGTCTGTGCTTTACGCCAGACTGATAAAGTTGAGGTATTACGCCAGAATCTTCATCCAGAAGCGTAACACTCAAATTTTATACACCAACTTTCGATAATTGAGGCTTTCACGCCGGACTACAAAAATATGGAGTTTTTGCGCTGACACACTAGAAATGTGGGCATAAAATATAAAATGTCTCTGTGCGTCATCTTCCTCAAAGAGGCTATCAGCACAGGAGACGACCTAGCGCTGTCACGTACAACGTGTGCGGAGGATTTTCGGTCGTTCTTCTTCATCCCAAATGCTCTACCTTTTAGGCCGGGTGCACTGCTCGTCGACGGGATACTTCGCTCAGAAGGAAGTTCGCCTTGCCCGACCGAAGACGCTCTCACTTGAGCGGAAGAACGAGAAGAAGAATCAACCTTCTTTCCCTTAGTGGAGGAGGATTGTTTCGAGGCCATTACTGGAAACTTCGAAATCTCGGAGAAGAAACGAAGAAGAACTCGAACAGACGAAGGCTTTCTTTCGCAGAAGACGGATGAAAACTTTTTCTCTCAGAAACTTGGGGTATATATGGAGTTCAGATGGACTCCTCGAATCCTGAACCAAATCTCCTAATTAATAATCCGGTTATGATTGGGTACTACGTCAGCCTATCACTCGGAGAAGGCGGACAATCAGCGAATTCGAATAGTTTTTCGTGCAAGGAAGATACGTGGTTTTTACGCTAAGGGGCTTTTTACGCTCGACAGCTATAGATCTACGATTTTACGCTCACAGGCTACAAGTCTATGGTTTTACGCCCGGATGCCTTTGTGCTCGGTAGCTTTTACGCTCGAGAGGCTACAAACCTACGACTTCACGCTCAGCAGCTACAAATCTATGATCTCACGCTCGGTGACTTTTTATGCTCAAAGGCAACAGATCCATGACTTCACGCCCGGAAGATTTTTTTTTCAGAAGCTACAATTCTACAGTTCTGCACCAAGGAGTTTTCTACGCTCGACAGCTACAAATCTATGGTTTTTACGTTCCAATGGCTACAAGTCTATGGTTTTACGCCCGGATGCCTTTGTGTTCGGTAGCTTTTATGCTCGAGAGGCTACAAACCTATGACTTTACACTCAGGAACTACAAGTCTATGATTTCATGCTCGGTGGCTTTTTACGCTCAGAGGCAACGAACTTATGATTTCATGCTCCACGACTTTTTGCACATCTGAAAGATGCGCAGGCCAGTACAGTACATCTGAACAATTCTCAAGGCGGTCAATTATAGGAGTTCACACAGAAGATACTCCTTCTTGACCTCAAGATACCCCAAGTACCCGAAGCATACAGAGTTCAACATTGAAAAATTACTCTTCTTTATGGGTCGATTCGAAGTTCATCCAGAATCAAGTCTGAATATTTCGTCTACAAAATTAAGATGGCGACTCAGTTTGACAGCCAGTTCTCGCCCTGTTCCAAGGGATTTTTGAGAAATTATTCTTGAAGATGACGGTCTGAACAAAAATTCTGTTTATCAGAAGTAAAGAACAGTTCAGAATTCTATGCGGTTCCTAACAGCAGGACAGTTCAAACACTCGATTGCTAAGCGGCTTTCTGCGCATCCTTAGTTATGCGTAAAAGACAGGATATGACCTAGCACTCTTTCTACACAGAGTCAGCATAAAAAATCAGATGTGTCAAAGCTACACATATTCAGACTTCACAGCAAAGTATGGCAACATGGTCATATGAAGAAGAAAATAATCTTATTAAAATCACGATTACATATGAGGAAAATCCAGTCTACAAGGGTTTTTTCTCCATTTTCGTGGTTACATATGAGGGAAATCCCGTCTAAAAAGGGTTTCTTATTTTCATTTAAAGATCGTGCCCAGAATCTGTTTCGGCCAGGTTCTCGCATGGGCAGCATTCTTCATCCTCCAGCAGCCAGTCGTTGACCGCAACACGACTGACATATGATCAACAGCGGGAGGATACAAATGGGCATAGACCCATCCTCCAACAGAAGAAAAGTAGGGTAACTCTGCTTTCCTACAGATAGCGTCGTGACGGATCGAGTTGAGGTATTTTTACCCAACCCAATCCTGGACAGCAACTAGTGTGCCTGCCCTCGTCCACAGGTAACGGGAGAAGGCACCACTTGCAAGCTGCCTGGTCAAACATGACCCTTCTTCTCTCCCGAAGAACCACCATACAAAGTTGCTGATTATCCCGAGCAAAGGAGGCTATGATATCCTTCTATGATCCATCGTTGCAGAGGACAGTTGCTCGAAGACGCCATCTTTTTCGACTCCTTACATACTGGAAGAGCATGATCTCCTTCTTCCTCAAGTCGACCCGACAAACTTCGGCCATCATCTCTGTATGATGAAGGAAGTGTGGGAAGAACAGGAGAACTCCTCAGCCTTTTTATAGGCGAGAGAGAGCACCGATCCCCAATAACTCTGCCATAAAGTCAGCCATGAAAGAACGTGTTAGGCTTGACCGTTTCAGGCTCCACTCAGAGCGTTTTGAGTTACGAGGAACGGTTCATGCTTCATTCAAAGCGTTTTAAATTACGAGGAATTTAAAAGCTTTGAAGGGGGTCTTGTAGAAGCATGAAAAATACGCTGGATAGCTATACGCAGCATGTTCATACAGGGCAGTATAAAAAGATGAACTCAGAGCCATCAACTTGCAACAGAGCTTCTCCGCTGAGCATAACGTAAAATATAAGCTCAAGGACCATCCGGGTAGTGCAATGTGACCAGGTTGCTTCAGCGTAAAAGAGGTGCTACATCGCCTTCATGGCGTAAAACCCATCCGCTTTTAATACAGCATTGAAGTGTACGAGGAACGCTTCGTGTTCTTCGAAATGAACCTGTCAGAGCATGCAATGAACCTGACGTCTGCACTCCTGACAAAGAGTACTGCACGATTACCCAGGCGATGGGTATGATGATGATGCGGCACTGCAACCCAGGCTGTCATTTACTGCCATTTACTTTACGTAAACCACTTTTACACATATGAAGGAATACGCTGCCTAGTTTTACACGGGCGGATGTGACATGTCTACGCTCCGCAGAAGACAAACAGCCTGCCATGTTAAAAGCTGTGCTTCGTACAGGGCTCGAGGCACGTCTCTGTATTTTAGGCACAGAGCGGTGACAGTTTCTCAAGGCACGTCTCTGCATTTTATGCACAGAGCGGTGACAGTTTCTCAAGGCACGTCTCTGCATTTAAAGCGTCGAATACTGACAAATGCCTGAGGCACGTCTTTGCACTTGAGGCATAGAAGGGTGGCAGACCTTCAAACTACGCCTCCTCATTTAATGAGCAGGATAATGGCGGATCTCCGTATTTAATGCAGGAGATTTAATTAAATGTTACCGAACCGTCGTTTAGTGGCATCCCCTTTGCGTAAACTACTCTTACGCATATAAGGGAATACGCTGTCCAGTTTTACACAGGCAGACGTGAGTTTCTTACGTTCGGCGAAAGGCAAACAGACTGCCACATCAGCAGTCACTCTTCGTACAGGATTTGAGGCGCGTATCTGCATTTAATGAGCAGAATGATAGCAAATCTTAAAGACAGGCCTCTGCATTTAATGCACAGGATGGGGGCAGATCTCTGCATTTAATGCAAGAGATTTGATTATATCTCCAAGAGCCATAATTCTGGCTAAAACGTCCATATCTGCTCGGCTTCTATGCCCACTCGGCTTCTACGCCTGCTCGACTTCTATGCCCACTCGGCTTCTATGCCCACTTGGCCTCTACGCCTGCTCGGCTTCTATGTCCACTTGGCTTCTACGCCTGCTCGGCTTCTATGCCCACTCGGCTTCTATGCCCACTTGGCCTCTACGCCTGCTCGACTTCTATGCCCACTCGGCTTCTATGCCCACTTGGCTTCTACGCCTGCTTGGCTTTTATGCCCACTTGGCTTCTACGCCTCCTCGGCCTCTATGACCACTCGGCTTCTACACCTGCTCGGCTTCTATGCCTACTTGGCTTCTATGCCTACTCGGCATCTATGCCTACTTGGCTTCTATGCCATGGTGACAGTCATTTGGCTTCTACGCCAACCTCTTCTACACAAGGGATAACTACCTACGTGGCTTCTATGCCGTGATCTTCATAGCAGATATACGCGTTCTGTCCCTTAGTTGGACGCGCATCACATGCTCACTCAAAAGATCATTTATACGCAAGCATTGGTTATTTTAAACCATCGTGTAAAAGGGTGCTGTACTTTCCACTACTCGGTTTCTACGCTGACTGTGTGGTCACTGTCACTAAAACTCTATAAATAGAGACCTCTATCAATGAGGAACAAGGTCAACAAATTGGAGGGTCGAAGAAGCTAGTGTCGTGCCCCGATCCCGCAGGGGCCGATCCCGTAGGGCCTATCGTCCTCGCTTGGTCCCTACGGAACCATTCGTCCTCGCTTGGTCCCTACGGAACCGTTCGTCCTCGCTTGGGCGCGATGCCGTGCAAGCCTAAGTTGCGCTTGCACCAGGCAACGTACCTGCACAAGACAAGTTAGACAAAATATACATATATAGGCACAGAGTAAAACGCAGAGAACCAAAGTTGAACACATTTGATAGCACACAAAATACTTTCTTTTATTGAATACTGAAGATTTGGATTACAAAGTGTTTGCTTGGCTGAGTTACAAAATATGCCTTAGAAGGCTTACAACTCTTTTCATATTCCCAAAACTAGCCACAACGCCCATTACATTATGCCCTTGTAGTAGGACCAAAATAGCAAAACATCTAGCAGAAGAGGAAGTAGCCCACTGGAGAGGTAAGCAGCAGAGGAAGCAGCACGAACACAATCCTAAGGAAGGGTGCGCACACGCTGATTCAGGTTGAGGATGCTTGCCAAACTCTCGCTTCCAGTACCTGGATATTTGCCCACAAACGTGGGTCAGTACTACCAGATGTACTGGTGAGCGACCGTGGCCAAACTCACCTTAGAAATCCACACTAAGTAAGCATATGAAGCTAGCATTATTAAGTGGTCTTTCTGGTTGTCTAGTTTCTTTTTAACAATTCATGCTAGGAAACATAGACAATATAAAGCAAGTGCATATGATATTTCTTACCCACGGCCGAGCGGTTATCCCTGCAGCAGACACACAAGTTAGCCACAATTTGCATATGAATAACTTATGAATCGAAAATAGGCATCAATGTGTTAGGTATGCAAGAAGGTAAACCTAGCATGCGCCCTAACTATATGATGGTCCCCTCCACGGGATTAGTAGTTGGGACGTACAAGCCCATCCTACTAATGGACGAGTCTACCCTCCCGTAAGTAAGGACGTTCACGCCTCAGGGTATCTAGATCTCTTTCCGGCCGAACGATCCCCAGTGCCCCAGGGACCGCCCGAGAGATAATCCTTGTGCACAAGTTGTCCTGACCAAATGCATGAATGCAAGCCCTATCAGAAAATATGCTATCATGCAACTGATGAACAATGCACACATAAGTCTATCTCTTCTTTTCTCTTTTCTTTTTTCTCTTTTCTAGATCAAGTCCAGAGTTTTCCAGCTATAATACTCGAGGCACAGCATACAAGGGACAATAAGCAACTAGTAAGGTAGCAGTTCAATACACGAAGCATGCAATACTTTTCTTTTATCTTTAGCTTATCTTTTTAGTGAGGCAACATAATTTCAAGTGAACTAAAGATTCTTTATTAGGCATGCAGACTTAAAGGATTCATCGAAGGGCCTAAGCCACTCACCTAATGAACCGAACGAGGGGATGGGGAAGCCTAAGCGACGTTCACTCCTTGGTTATGCGTCCTGAAAATGCAACAATACTTGGTTAGCATACTTCAATCTCTTTCCCTTACGATTCGGAAGAACGCGCAAGCGAGAAAGCGAAATCATGAAAACCAAGTCATCGAAAGCAACTCAAAACACAAAGCAACACAAAACCAAGAAGCAAAGCAACCAACAAAACTCTTGGACTTATTTCAATAGAAGCCGTTCGATTAATTCGAAGGGTTCATTGCACTTCGTCCGTGTTAATTCGGTAAGGTTTCCCCGAGACTCGATTCTCAACCGAGTCGAAGCAGCGTAGTGTTCCATAAGTAACCGTTTGGAGCGGGGCGTTACATACTACCCCACTGAGAAGAAGTTTCGTCCACGAAACTTAAGAGATCAAGGAGGCAAAGATCAAGCATCAAGAGTTCAAAGGAATAAGACTCACCAACATCGTGTCCGCTCTCATCACGCTCAATATTCAACTGATACACTCTAGGCCTTCTTATCTGATCAGTTGGTTCCAGAGCAGGACCCGGAGGGGTCTGAGTCTCAACCCGAGCAGTCTTATTGTTTCCATTCGGGTATGGCGGCGGAACCCTCTTGTTTTGGCAGTTCACTGCCTGATGCCCTATTTCCCCGCAGTTATAACACTCATTATTTGCACCACGACAAATATCTACGGTATGGCCTGGTTTATGGCAGTAAATGCATATAGGACCTGGGCGCCGCTCGCCCGTTGTTTTCTTTTCTCCATTATGGTATCTTTTAGCAGGAGGGTTTCGAGGAGCCGGTGCCCTTTCTGGAGCATTTTGCGGAGTGAACTGCTCATTCTGTACGGCTGCCTCAAAGGCTTGTATATAGGTTTTGCACTCCCGGTTCATAACATCTTTTCTTAGATTATCGTTTAAGCCTTTTATGAACCGATGTGTGCGGGCTCCCTCATCGGGAATCATCGAGCTAGCGAACTTAGCAAGTTTGGAGAATTCTGACTCGTAATCTTCGACAGACATGCTCCCTTGCTTAAGCTCGGTAAACTCGTCTTCTTTTCTCTGCCTGACAGCTGGTGGGAGGTAATGTGCAAGGAATGCTTCCTTGAACATTCTCCAAGTAATCCTACCATCCTGATGTTTGGTGGCGAGGTCTGCTTTCTTGACTTCCCACCAGTCGTGTGCTCGTAATCATAACTGCATATCTGCGCACGCCACCCTCTTGTTCGCAGGTATTGAGGCAAAGCTAAACAAGCTCTCCATCTTTGCGACCCAGTCCATCACCTTATCCGGCGTGGTCCTGCCTTCAAACTCCGGAGGGTTCAACTTCAGGAACTCAGCGCCTTTAAAGGTAGACTTTCTGGCCGCGCGAGGAGGCTCGTTTGTTTCTGCTAATCCTGCGCCTTGAGGCATGGTCGGGGCAGTCACAGGTGTTGCGGCGGTGCCAGATGCACCACTGTTCGCTGCTAGTGTTGTCACTATCTGCGTCAGGGAGTCAAGCTGCTTTTGTTGTGCCAAGGCTCTAGCATCAGCTCGTTGCTGCTGAGCCTCGAATCGTTCTTGTTGCGCAGCATGATGATCATTTTGATTCTGTAACATTGTGTCACTACCATATTTTAGAAAAAAGGGTATTTTAGTAGTTTCCTATTTAAATAAATATTGTGCATGGTAAATAATTTTTGTTGTATTATTTAATTGTTGTTAGATATTATTTAATTATTTTGGACTTATTTTAGTGGACCCAACTAGTTTAGTTTGGACCCATGGACCAACATGAATTAATTAGTTAGACTTGGCCCATTTAGAAAGCCCATGGTTAAGAAGATGGATTAAATTAATTAAATGATTAGACTAGAAGCTTCCTTCCTTAATTATTTCTTCATGAGAGGTCCCAAGGGGTACATTGGACATTTTACAATTGCTTGAGGGAGGGGCTATGGCCGGCCTATTAAAGAGGGGGGGAAATTTCTCTCTCCTCTCATCTCATTCCAAATCTAGATCTAGAATTCTCCCACTACCAAATTCCCTCCATTCCCAATCCAATTCCCTATCAAATTCATTCCAAATTCTTTCTAATTCACCATTAGAGAAGGAGAAAGCAAGAATCTAGAAGAAGGAAGCAAGGATCTACAAAGAGGAGCAAGGATCTACAATTTGGAAGCAAGTTCATCTCAATTGGAGGTTTTATTGGGAATCCATCTCCCAATAGGTATAATTCAGATTTTCCCATTTAAATAGCTTCTAAATCTGAGATTTAATCATGTAAAATTAACCTATATGTATGTAGTACCCATAGGACTTTGTTTTGTGTTCATAGGAGACCCATGGAGAAAGTTATGGTGCTTTTTGTGTCAATTTTGTTGGAATTCCGAATTTACATTTTTTGTGTGTGTGTCAATTGATCCTATAGATCAATTGGACATGAGATTTGTGTTTGAGGCTAGTGTCGTGTCCATATTGGGATACTTGTGGTTCGTATCCCAACTATTTGGTGATACGTGTCATTTGGGAGTTTTCCTCCGACACGGGGCTTTGAACATGTCGTATTTTGACACGGACACATAGATCTACTTTTGACGCTTTGATTTGTTCATAAATATTATTTGTGATCTGTTTGTGTCCTTCGGGGTGCATTTAGTTGTGTGTTGGACTCGTGTCGCATGCGTATCCTAGATCTAGTGGGATACGGTGAGATACTCTCCAATTGTGTGTATTTTTGTATAGATCTAATTAATTGTGGTTCAATTCTTCATTTATAATTAGTATATATATATGGATATTAAATATTTATTTTGTGTATTTATTATAGTAATTATTGTAGCATAGATCTATATTTTGGGTGTGCTAATATAATGTACAATATAATATGTAGCTTTCTTGCATGCAAATATATATGTTACTACTTGTTAAATAATATAATTTATACATAAAATATTTTATGTATGTTTAAATGTGTAATTATATTATTTATAATTATTATGTAATTATTTGGATATTAATGTAAATATTTTAGGTGTGTTTCTAGCCATGTAAATTATATGTTCTTTGTTAAATATTTGAAGGTATAAGTTTATGTGTATATTAATATATATATGTACATTTTTGTATTAATGGTTTATATATATATATATATACTGTTTTATATATTCTGTTTATATATATATATATATATTGTTTTATATATTCTGTTTTTATATATATAATTATATATATATAACTTGTTTTAGTGACAGTGAATTAATGACAGTAAAAACTGTCATTAATTAGCCGACTAATAGCAGCCGCTGTAGCCTTCGGGCAATTAATGACAAACCTGTCATTAATTGCAGCAGCGGGAAACAGCAGCTTTTCTGCGACGCTTTTCCGCGACAGTTTAACTGTCAGCAAAAACCAAAGCAGTGGCAGTTTATTATTTGGGTTTCGGTGACAGTCCTTCGGTGACAGTCCCGACTGTCACTATTTAAACTGTTTTGATTTAATCCTATTTTATTCACTGTTTTTCAATGACGCTTTGACAGATTTAATGTATATATTATATATTATAATTGTATATATATATGTATATATATATGTGTTTTGTGAGGAATAATAATTGTAATAATATATTATGTTATTTATATAAATGTTGGGTTGTATATATATTATTTTAGGGTATATATTAATTGTATTATTAGTATACTTTGTGTGAGTTCTTTTTGAATCTAATTTGATTCCTAAATTATTGTAGTTTATCTCTATATTATTTTATAGATGTCTTGTGAGGTTGACTTTGGGTTTGACCATGTTTGACTTTAGTGGACTTTAGAGTTGACCATAGTTGACTTTTACCTTAGAATTGACTTATTGACCTAGAAGTTGCCTAGTTTGACTTGTTATCTTTCCGGGACCTTGTATTAATGTGGTATTCCATGTCTAGGTCTTCGAGGCACCGAGTCAGACATTTGTGAGACTGTTCATTGGACTTCAGGCGAGTACATTCTCTGATAGTTTCTCATTTATGATATCCTCTATGTTCGTTGTATCTAGTGTAGATATACATGTTCTCTTGACACTATGGTTACACGGATTGGTATATCCGGATCTCGTCATGAGATGTTATTCCTTGGTATATGGTGTATATGGTGCAAGTATTGTTTCATTGGTTATCTTGTACATGTACAGACACCGATTCTCGGGGAGACTAGCTATCTTCTTGGGGAATCTAGTGCCATAACGTACCGTGGTTGGATCTATTATACCAGTCGGGGTGGGGAGTATTTTAGTGTAGATATGTGATCATACCCTCCTTGTGCATGTCTTGTTCCTTGTGAGTGTTGATCATACACCGCACGTATAATCAGCCAGGCCATAATACTCTTGTGCAAGTTCCCAAGCCGATCACATGTTAAAGCTAGTACTCACACACTTAGTCATTAGTATTCTTGTTCCATCAGCATATTGTTCATTATTGTATTTCTTTCCAGTATTTCCTTATTGTCTATACATTCTTGTATCTATTTATGCATCTTGTTTATCCATAACTATTTACTGTTACATAGTTTTTATCATTATTTGAGAACTGCTGTTAGGGTTGTACTCTGCTCCTTTCCTGACTGGATATATTTTTCCAGATGACACTGAGGAGTACCCTACCTATTATGGACCCCAGGATATTGTAGGTTTAGATTCTGAGACCCTGGCTCAAGAGGGACTTATCCCAACTGAGACAGTTGACCCTGGAGTTGTAGCTTTATAGTTTTGTAGTATTCTTTGTACTGGATTTGTCTCCAGTATATTTCTGTAATTTTCTTCAGACTCATTGATGTATTAATTTAGACTCATGAGTTGTATTGTGACTATTCTATTCTTTATCTGATTCGTGCTCATTTCCACCTTAGTTCTGTGATTGAGTATACTATCATTATTGGTGGTTTATTATATTGTTAGATAGTTTATCTAGACAGCGTTCTACCGCCGATTCTGCGGCGTAGGCTGGGCGTTGTTTCCGACTAGTACCCTTACACCGGGTGCGGGTCGTGACACATTGCAATCAATCTATCCATTTGATCATCGCTCATGCTAGCTGCGCGCGATGACTCAGGATTACCAGCACCTGTTCTTGTCATCTTTGCTGCAAAAGAGAGTAGCTTGCATTAGTCTCATAACGTATTATAGACTTATTGCATGGGACGTTGGGTTTTTCATACTCTTAGGGACCTTTCTCACTCGATTTACTTCTTATAGATTCGAAATCAATTTTCGAAATTCGGGACTTTTGAAATCGCTTGAAAACTTATATCCTTTTCGAAGACGATGTTTAAAGAGGCCAAGGACGTAAAGCCATGCTCTGATACCACCTGTCGCGCCCCGATCCCGCAGGGGCCGATCCCGTAGGGCCTATCGTCCTCGCTTGGTCCCTACGGAACCATTCGTCCTCGCTTGGTCCCTACGGAACCGTTCGTCCTCGCTTGGGCGCGATGCCGTGCAAGCCTAAGTTGCGCTTGCACCAGGCAACGTACCTGCACAAGACAAGTTAGACAAAATATACATATATAGGCACAGAGTAAAACGCAGAGAACCAAAGTTGAACACATTTGATAGCACACAAAATACTTTCTTTTATTGAATACTGAAGATTTGGATTACAAAGTGTTTGCTTGGCTGAGTTACAAAATATGCCTTAGAAGGCTTACAACTCTTTTCACATTCCCAAAACTAGCCACAACGCCCATTACATTATGCCCTTGTAGTAGGACCAAAATAGCAAAACATCTAGCAGAAGAGGAAGTAGCCCACTGGAGAGGTAAGCAGCAGAGGAAGCAGCACGAACACAATCCTAAGGAAGGGTGCGCACACGCTGATTCAGGTTGAGGATGCTTGCCAAACTCTCGCTTCCAGTACCTGGATATTTGCCCACAAACGTGGGTCAGTACTACCACATGTACTGGTGAGCGACCGTGGCCAAACTCACCTTAGAAATCCACACTAAGTAAGCATATGAAGCTAGCATTATTAAGTGGTCTTTCTGGTTGTCTAGTTTCTTTTTAACAATTCATGCTAGGAAATATAGACAATATAAAGCAAGTGCATATGATATTTCTTACCCACGGCCGAGTGGTTATCCCTGCAGCAGACACACAAGTTAGCCACAATTTGCATATGAATAACTTATGAATCAAAAATAGGCATCAATGTGTTAGGTATGCAAGAAGGTAAACCTAGCATGCGCCCTAACTATATGATGGTCCCCTCCACGGGATTAGTAGTTGGGACGTACAAGCCCATCCTACTAATGGACGAGTCTACCCTCCCGTAAGTAAGGACGTTCACGCCTCAGGGTATCTAGATCTCTTTCCGGCCGAACGATCCCCAGTGCCCCAGGGACCGTCCGAGAGATAATCCTTGTGCACAAGTTGTCCTGACCAAATGCATGAATGCAAGCCCTATCAGAAAATATGCTATCATGCAACTGATGAACAATGCACACATAAGTCTATCTCTTCTTTTCTCTTTTCTCTTTTCTCTTTTCTAGATCAAGTCCAGAGTTTTCCAGCTATAATACTCGAGGCACAGCATACAAGGGACAATAAGCA
The DNA here is from genome assembly GCA_036927795.1 of Iris macrosiphon. Taxonomy (NCBI): domain Eukaryota; kingdom Viridiplantae; phylum Streptophyta; class Magnoliopsida; order Asparagales; family Iridaceae; genus Iris; species Iris macrosiphon. The sequence continues at coordinate 19,542,089 of JAYESA010000001.1, read as the reverse complement.
ACTAGTAAGGTAGCAGTTCAATACACGAAGCATGCAATACTTTTCTTTTATCTTTAGCTTATCTTTTTAGTGAGGCAACATAATTTCAAGTGAACTAGAGATTCTTTATTAGGCATGCAGACTTAAAGGATTCATCGAAGGGCCTAAGCCACTCACCTAATGAACCGAACGAGGGGATGGGGAAGCCTAAGCGACGTTCACTCCTTGGTTATGCGTCCTGAAAATGCAACAATACTTGGTTAGCATACTTCAATCTCTTTCCCTTACGATTCGGAAGAACGTGCAAGCGAGAAAGCGAAATCATGAAAACCAAGTCATCGAAAGCAACTAAAAACACAAAGCAACACAAAACCAAGAAACAAAGCAACCAACAAAACTCTTGGACTTATTTCAATAGAAGCCGTTCGATTAATTCGAAGGGTTCATTGTACTTCGTCCGTGTTGATTCGGTAAGGTTTCCCCGAGACTCGATTCTCAACCGAGTCGAAGCAGCGTAGTGTTCCATAAGTAACCGTTTGGAGCGGGGCGTTACAGCTAGGTCTGAAAACTAATGAAGAGATCCAGTACCAGATCCAACGGTCGAGAGAGAGAGAGAGAGAGAGAGAGAGAGGAGAATCCAGAGCTCAGGCAAAGAGAAGGGATCGACGACTTTGGCATAGGGCATCCACCCTCTTTAGCAACCTTCGAAGCTGCTACCTGTCTTCCACGGCACTTCTTCAACATCGTGTGGTCCAAGGGCTAAAGTGATCGACTGCACATCAGACACCTATAGCAATATTCACCCAGATTAAATGAATTGTACTTAGACATCCTCGTGTAGGATCAAATTTGTACAATCTTATTTATAAACATAAAAGAAGGGCGGGTCTTCGCACAAGACCTCGTTTTCCGCATTCATCAAATCTTTTCTCGTTTATCACCATAAACAAGTGCCTCGGATTAAGTTTGGACCTATGGGATACCAAAATCGGAACATCGCCTTACGAAAATATGAACTGTTGCATGAGATATATATTGCTGCTTTACTTCTTTGTTTATTTCGATGCATTGTATGATAATATGAATTGTTTATGCATTTGCATGGTCTGGGACAACTTGTGCATAAGGTTTGGCATTTCCTCGAAACGGTTTTTCGGGGCACTGGAACCGTATCGATCCGGAGGGAAATATTTGATTCGTGCTCGTCACGATATATTACGGGACCTCCAGCAGGGCTTGCTACCCGGGCTGATAGGGCGCGCCGCTAATGCTTGAAATATGTTCCTAAGGTGTTGATCACACCAATGACCGCATAGAATAGAACACATGCTAATTTATTATCTTGTGCAGATGGTAAGTATACTTGTGTTTCGGCAGGGAAGGCGTGCATCGGTTGAGTAAGCAACCGATATGCTGGTTGGATGCTATGTTATTTTTATTCCTATCAAAACATTCAACTGATATGAATTGAATTCACTTGCTTCTTTATAGAAGTTCATCTTAATGCATGCTCGCCCCTAATAAGCTAGTGTTCATTTAGTCGAGTGGGTTCATCCCGCTCACCAGTACAAGTTGAGTACTGACCCATGTTGTGGGCAACTATTTCAGGCACTCAGATGGTGCAACGCTAGTGGATAGACGAGAAGGCGTTAGGAGCATCTCTATTTCGAAGTATAGTTGGAGTCAGATCATTTTGGAGGCTTGGACTTTTAACCTATACAAGGGCGTAATGTATGAACGACGTGGACAATCTGATGGAGCGCGCCCTGCCTTTTGAGTTATCTTTTGTAATGCAAATCAAGTAACCGAGAGGCGCATCAATATAAACTCTATGTAAATTACTCTGAATTATCAATGAAAAAGCATGTTTCTTCCTGCATTTGTGTTCAAATCTCTGTGAATGTATTTTCTAAATTGTGTTTCAAAATGGGTTCCTATAACTGCAAGTTCTTGCATTGTGCGAGCGCAACTCCAAGCTCGCATGGCATCACGCCCCAAGCGAGGATGAATTGGTTCCGTAAAGGATCCAGCGAGGACGATCGACCCTTTCGGGATCGGGGCGTGACATATTGGTATCAGAGCCTAGGCTTTACTTCTATGGGATTTCAAAAGATTATAAAGGAGTTTGATGCGCCTCTCAATTGAGTTGCGTTCGGTATCTGCTGCATGAGATGAGTCGCCTATACAATGAGCCCATAGATACAAAATCTATCATTTTTGGAGTGTTAACAAGCTACTCTCTTTTGTAGCCATGGCTAAGAAGAACACTGCAACTGCCAGCAGTGCTCAACCCATTCAGAGCGATCTAGCAAGCTCTGGAGAATTCGGAGGAGCGGGTTCAACCGGTATGGCGGAACGGCTTATGCACCTCATGGAGGCGCAGCAACAACAAGCTGTTACCCAACAGGCTAACATACAAGCACAGTTTGCTTCTCAACAGAAGCAGATGGATACTATGATGCAACTGATTGCATACCTGGTACCAAGCAACGGGGCAGCCATAGTGACGCCTGTCATGCCACCAGCCGTGGCGGTAGAAGACGAGTCAGAAGAGACTCAACCTCCAGCAAGGAACTCCTGCCGTGCAGCAGAGTTCACTAAAATGCATCCGCCAACGTTCAACGGAAGAGCAGAATCGGACGTGGTGATGGGGTGGATTGCTAAACTGGAAGGACTCTTCAACCTGGTTGGTATCAGGGTATCCAAGCGAGTGGCCTGTGCATCGGTTCAGCTGGAACTGCGTGCGCATGATTGGTGGGAGGCTACTAAGCAAGGGATTTATGATGCCAATCCCAACTGTAAAATCACTTGGGAAATGTTCAAATCTGCCTTCATTGAATAATATATTCCCCGAGCCGTGCGACAACAAAAGGAAGACGACTTTAGCATTCTAATACAAGAAAGTTTGTCTGTGGATGATTATGATTCAGTGTTTGCTAAACTGGCTAAGTTTGCTGGGCACTTCTTGCCTAACCAGCAGGCGTGGTGCTATTGTTTTCAGAAAGGTTTGAATGACGAGTTGCATAGGGACGTCATCAACCAAAAATGTCAAATATACAGGGAATTTTACGAGGCAGCCCTGAACAGCGAGCGAATCTTTAGGCGTCATCCCGCAAAGGTCAAGGTGCAAACCCCCCGTACCAACAACAACAAATGTCCTCATGAAACGAGAGGGTCTGGAGCACAAAAGCGTTCGCACACGTCTGATCACAGGGGCCAATCCCAGGCACCGAACTGCAGTAGGTGCGGCAAATCAGGGCATCGAGTAAATGAATGTCGGGTTACTGGATGTTTTAAATATGGTCGACTGGGCCACAAACAATTTAACTGCCGCGAGGGCAAACCGAATCAGAGTAACGAGAATCAAAACAAGGGGCCTCCAGCAAGTGATGCCAATATTGTGCCAGTGAATCCACAACGACAGGGTGCTCAAGGCCGAGTCTATGCACTGACTCGGGATGAGGCATCTGTCTCTGAAACTGTCGTGACAGGTATATTACTTTTCAGAGATTTGTCAACTAGAGTCTTATTCGATTCAGGTGCTACGTATAGTTTCATATCTGCTGATTTTACTGTTGAGCATAAATTAGCTTCTACTGCTTTAAATATGAACCTCTGTGTAAGTAGCCCTTCGGGAGTCGATATGCCCACCCATGCGATCTGTAGGGATGGTTATATCTGTAACGGAGGAAGGAAGCTTTCCTTAGATGTCATTGTACTAGACATCAAGGATTACGATATTATTCTCGGGATGGACTGGTTGGGTGCTTGCCATGCAACAATCGAGTGCGCAAAGAAGCGAGTCATATTCTGTCTACCCGGCGAGGCAGACTTCTACTATTCGTGCAGCGCTGCACCGAAGACGGCAATGGTGATATCAGCAATTTCGGCTAGGCGTATGTTGCATTCGGGCTGTGAAGGGTACTTAGCTTCTGTTCGAGACACCCGACAGGAATGTGCAGATGCAGCTCAGGCTGAAGTCATTGCAGATTTCCTCGACGTGTTTCCAGACGAGCTGCCTGGAATGCCTCCTGATCGTGAGATCAAATTCAGCATTGACACTTTTTCGGATTTGCGACCGATATCAAAGGCACCTTATCGAATGGCCCCAGCAGAGCTGAAAGAACTTAAGGTTCAGTTACAAGATCTATTGGACCGAGGATATATTCATCTAAGCATTTTTCCGTGGGGCACTCCGGTGCTGTTCGTGAAGAAGAAAGATAGATCCATGCGGCTGTGTATTGACTACCGAGAATTGAATAAGGCGACCGTGCGGAATCAGTACCTATTGCCAAGGATAGATGACTTATTTGATCAGCTACAAGGTGCAACAGTTTTTTCTAAAGTTGATCTCAGGTCAGGGTATCATCAGTTGAAAATCAAATCAGATGATATTCAAAAATCTGCTTTCAGAACCCGTTACGAACACTATGAGTTTCTCGTGATGTCGTTCGGTTTGACGAACGCCCCTGCAGCTTTCATAGATCTGACGAACCGCGTGTTTCAGCCTTTTGTGGATAAGTTTGTGGTCTTCTTCATAGACGACATACTAATCTATTCCAAGAACGAGACGGAGCACAAGGAACACCTGAAGATCGTGCTGCAGACATTACGAGAGCATCAGTTGTTCGCTAAGCTCAGCAAGTGTGAGTTCTGGTTGAACAGCGTGGCGTTCCTTGGTCATGTCATCTCGGCCAAAGGCGTCGCCGTAGACCCGAAGAAAATAGAGGCGGTGGTGGACTGGAAACAACCTATGTCAGCCAGCGAAGTTCGAAGCTTTCTGGGCCTAGCGGAATACTACCGTAGGTTCGTGAAGAATTTTTCTAAACTGGCCTCGCCTATGAGTCACCTTACTCAGAAAGGGATTGGATACGAATAGGGTAATGACTGCGAAGCCAGCTTTCGGGAACTTAAGCGGCATCTTGTTTCAGCTCCGATTCTTGCACTTTCAGATGGGGTAGAAGAGTTTCAGATATACAGCGACGCTTCAGGACTCGGCTTAGGGTGTGTGATCATGCAGAGGGACAAGGTAATATCGTACGTCTCCAGGCAACTGAAGCCGTACGAGAAAAACTATACGATGCATGATCTAGAATTGGCGGCAATTGTGTTTGTACTAAAGTTATGGAGGCATTATCTTTATGGTGTTGCTTGCAAAATCTTTACGGATCACAAGAGCCTCAAGTACCTATTCACCCAGCGGGAATTGAACCTCCGGCAACGACGTTGGCTAGAACTTATTAAGGACTACGACCTAACGATCGCGTATACACCGGGCAAGGGAAACGTCGTTGCTGATGCTCGGAGTCGAAAGCACGTGGGCTCGTTATCCATAAACAACCGTTTACTTTGAGATCTTGAGGCGATGGGCATCGAGTTTCGAGTTCGGCATCAAGGAGTGCAGCTGGCACCACTCCATCTTGAACTGTGTTTACATGAGAGTTAAATCAGCTCAAGAGGGCGATCAGTTCCTAGCGAAGGTACGCGGACTGATCTCGGCGGGGAAGACGTCTGATTTTGTGGCAGGCGAAGATGGGGCCTTACAGATGAAAGGAAGGCTATGTGTTCCTAGCGACCCAGAACTCCGAAGGGATATTATGGCGAAAGCACACTACGCGAAGTATTCTTTACATCCGGGGAGCACTAAGATGTATAAGGACTTGCACGGGACCTTCTGGTGGCACGGTATGAAGCGGGATATGGCGACCTTTGTATCACAGTGCATGGCTTGTCAACAGGTGAAAACTGAACATCAGAGGTGTCATGACCCGCACCCAGAATTTGGGCATGAGTCGTGGGTACGTCCAGCTTACGCCGCAGCATCGGCAGTAGAACGCTGTCTAGGTCTCAAACATAACACATCCTGTCAATAGTCTCAACTCCATAAGAAGGACAATGATAATATAAGTCCACAGTTCTATAAATATATTCAATCACAAGCTATAAGAAAGTAAATGGCATGATGAGAAATGAGAAAGAGTTCTATCATAACCAACACCAATATACAATACATCATAGGTCCTGAGTCTAGATGTCCCCAAAATTCACAAATAATAATACAACTCAAACACAGTCTAGTACAATAATACATGAGATAGAATAGTCTAAGTGCATGTAGGTAGGATCTCCTCTAGAATGGGTAACTCCTCTAGGATTTCTGGTGTGAAATCTCCCTCTGGTCCCGGGCCGTAGTGGGTGGGGCAAAATTCCTCCAAGTCCTCTGAAAATGTTATCCAGTCAGGATTGGAGCGAAGTACAAACACTAATAGCAGTTTCATTTATGTTGACAAAAACTATAAAACAGTGTAAGGAATACAAGATAAAAAAATACTGGAAATATAGAGTACTGGAGAAATGAAATAGGCAATAGAACATCTAGCAATGAACAATATACAGTGAATGCTAGAACAAGTGAATCTGAAATAAAGAATAAACATCTAGCTAAGTGTTTAAAATATCAGTTTATTATGTGATCAGCTTGGGACGAGATCAGGCTGGTTACATATGATTAGCGATGATTCTTGTAGGTCAGGCTAACCATATGGTTAGCTATGATGCATGTAATGGTCAGGCGAATCATATATAATAGCTATGAAGCATGTAAATGGTCAGGCCGCACCCGACGTGAGATGTGGGGTAAGCTATAATGCATGTAGAGTTTGGGTATGATCACATAATCTACTAATATTTCCCTATCCCCAGCTAGCACGATGGATTCCAATCATGACTCCTCATGAAAGGGATCTAGGGTGCTAACTCATGCATCCACAGTGTCAGAATCAAGTATATACTATAACTAGATTTATAGAAGTAATCAACAAAAGCAAAAACTGTCAGAGAATGTACTCGCCTGTGGTCCCGAGAAAATACGAAGATCAATGTCCAAGACGAGATCACAATGACCTAGTTATAGAATATCAATGTCAAAATACTGAATTAAAGGAATAAACATGTTTTACTAATTAAGTGCGAGGCTTCTAGGTCATATCTAAGTCCATACTAGGTTAACCTTGTTACTCTAGGCCTTAAGTTAATACTAAACAATATTTACATACTAGGCATTTAGTATAAATATAACTCCTATATAGATTCTAAGGTATTACTTAATCTATTTAACTCTTACTTAAACTAGTACTCAAAATCCAACCTTAACTCATAAACACTATGTATTAACTAGGATACCAAGTACTTCATGTGATATATTAGAGAACTCACTAATACTCTACTGCTAGTTCACATACATAACACTAATAGGTATATGTCTGGACACTCATGATACACACTAGACTCCTTGTTTCCCTGGCACTCAACCCCTGAACTGGCCTTCCTAAATCCACCAATCCCCTGGAGACCGATACACTGTTCTAACCACTGATATACTGTTGTCTAGTGACCACATCTAATACTAACTGCTAGCTAAAGTATCCACCTTAACTCCATAACAACATTTACAGTTAACACACAGTGAACTCATTGATACTCAGTTCACTCACTGAAGTTGCCCATACCTACACACATGGCTAACCTTGAGGCAACCATAGGGCCATTGCTCATGAACCCAAACACAAAGTTCACAAAATCCTGATGCTAAATACACTAGAGAAACCCACAGCTGGCACTGAACTCTACTCACTAAACTGACACAGTACTTAGCCTACTAATATTCCTGTCTTAGTATATCAACCCACCTCCAATACCCTTGCATACTATTTACTTACCTACACTTAAAAATCTGAACTGCTGTTACTCTAACAACTGACACTCCCAAAACAGGGACACACACAGTCTCAGTTTAACTGCTCACTCACACACACAATACTCACTCACTCAGAAACACACACAAATATCTGGATACACTGATTCACACCTAGACACACATGTTCTAATACACTGAAACTCACATAGGTTGACACATACTGACCTACACTCACACACAGCTCACACTCTAGAACTAACACACTGGTACACTCTCTCAGGCACACACTAACACTGAGACACACTGAACTGGGAATTGCTGAAACACACTGACCTGGGAATTCCTGAGACACACTGACCTCGGAATTACTGAGACACACACACACTAGTACACACAGCTACTGCACTACACCTTCACACATGTACACACTGCTAACACACACATAGGCTAGTTCACACACACACTCACTGGTTCACTCTCACTCAGTGATACACTCACACACACACTCACAGTGGCACTCACTGATATTCATACAGGAACACTAACACATTGTTCTCATACACCTTGCTGATACACAATATAGATGTTTACACTGATACTCAGGGATACCCATAACAGGCACATATATACACAGGTAAACACAGGGATGCACACACTGTCACTTAGCTAGGCTCATTGATACCTAAACACACTGATACACATCTAAGTCCTGGGATACACACACTCAGACAAGGGTTCACACAGACACCCACTGCTACCCACTGACTGATACACACACTCGAGCACACAGACACACACTGGCATTGAATACTGATACACACTGAATATTGGTACACACGGATACTCACTGCTCAAATACCCAGGTTTACACAGCACAGTAATAACCCCCGACTGTGCACAGTGAGAAAACCCCCAAAAAACTGATTCTACCTCGAAACTCCAGAAACCTAAATCCAAATCCCTAGAAATCAAGATCTAGGCTGTAGATAGGAGACAAATTCATGTTTATTTATAAACCCCCTAGGATTAGGGTTCCCAAAATTGGGGCAAAATCAAACATAGGTCACCAAAATCCTAATTTCTCCTAGATCTTCATGTAGAACCCTAGAAATCGGAATCTACACAATATGGTGGGTTCCTAATGGCCAACCATAACAGAAAACAGAAATTAAATGGATTAAAATTCGGGTTTTACCTATTGGGAGATAGTTTCCCAATGGAGGTTCTCCTTCTCCAAGTCTTCTTGGTCCAAGCTCCTTGTTTCCCCTTTGATGGAGGAGGAAAGTGAGATCCTAGGGCTAGATTCTGAAATTTGTGGGGTGAGGGAATAGTTTTTCTTTATGGAGGCTAGGGTTAGGTTTCTTTCTTCATGAAGGAATGGGTTGAGGAAAGCTCCCCTTCATTATATAGGCTAGGGTTAAGGTTCCTAATACAAGGGTTAAATTAACCCTCCATGTAAGTCATGAAAAAATTAATTAATTAGGGTTTTCCATTTCTAGGGTTTTAAATTCTAAAACTAAAATAGAAATTTAGGGTTTCACTAAAACTAGAATGCCAACTAGGGTTTTATCACTAGGGTTGAACCTCTTGGGATTTTAGGGTTTAAACTCATCATATTTAATAAAACTCATCATATTTAATATTTACATAATTTAAATTAAACAGGGGAAATTACACTAATGCCCTAATCTGGAAATGTGGTAGTGACAAGTCTACCCTCCTAAAAAAAAATTCGTCCTCGAAATTGGATTGAACTAGAACAAGAACGAAATCAAAAAAGGAATTATACCTCAAGTCTCAAAGAGATACAGGTATTGCTTGCTCATTTCGTCCTCCCTCTCCCATGTCGACTCCCCTGGAGAGTGATGTCTCCATGCAACATAAACCAATGGAATAGTCTGGTTCTGCAATACTTTCTCTCTGTGATCCAAGATCTCTACGGGCTGCTCAGGGTAGCTGAGAGTCGGACCAACCTCGATCTCCGAGTGATCAAGTACGTGACTAGGGTTTGCCACGTACCGCCTCAGCTATGACACGTGGAACACGTCATGCACTCCCTCTAGTGCAGGTGGCAAGTCTAGTCTATACGCCACTGCACCGACCCTCACAAGAATACTGAAGGGTCCGATGCAGCGTGGACTAAGCTTCCCGCCTCCACCAAAACGAATCGTGCCCCACGTCGGAGAAATCCGTAGGAACACTAGATCGTCAACCTAGAACAAAATAGTCTCAATACGTAGTCTAAACCAAACAATCACAAGCCAGAAAATAATAATCTACACCTGAAACTCAAGGGGTCTACGGTGGCTGTCGGCCCAATGTCGCAGTCTGTCCTGCGCCACTCGCAGTCTGTCTCTGATGAGTTTTACCTTTTCTGCTGCATCCACGACCATTTCTGGTCCTAGCAAGGCTCTCTCTCCAACGTCGTCCCAAGATAACGGTGTACGACACCTCCGTCCATAAAGGGCCTCGAATGGCGACATCTCGATGCTGGCCTGGTAGCTGTTGTTATAAGCAAACTCTACCAGGTGCAGATGATCCTCCCAAGAACCTCCGAGATCTAAAATGTAAGTGCATAGCATATCCTCGAGAGTCTGAATAGTCCTTTCAGACTGCCCGTCTGTTTGGGGGTGGTATGAGGTACTGAACTTGAGCTAAGTGTCCAAGCTAGCCTGCAGACTCCTCCAGAAGTGGGAAGTAAAACGACTATCCCGATCCAAGACAATGCTCACAGGAACTTCATGAAGTCTGACAATCTGTCGCACGTACATCTCTGCTAGCCTCTCTGTCGACGTGCCCACCTTGAAAGGTAAGAAGTGGGCTGATTTGGTCAACCTATCCACGATGACCCAAATCGCGTCCTTCCCTCCTGGAGAACGTGGAAGCCCTAAAACGAAATCCATGGTCACGTGCTCCCACTTCCACTCTGGGATAGGTAAAGGTTGAAGCAATCCACCTTGTCATTTCATATTTTTCAAAAATTCTAAAATTTTTGTATTCCTAAAAATCCTCGAAATAAAATCAGTTTCCATTTTCCTCACAATTTCCTCCAAATTTTTAAGTTAAAAACTAAATACTCAAAATTTTATCTACTCCTCAAATTTAATTTCAATCAATGCATATATATAAAATTAAAATCTCGTCCCAAAAAGTTTGAATTCAAATACTAATCCATCAATGATCTTATTCCTTGGTTTTCTTTTTCCTCAAAATACTCGACAACGCGATACCTATGGATTCTTCAAATGCAACGTCCATAATATAAAAAATTTAAAATTCATAACTTGCGGTCAAATAAATATAATGATAATCTCCTTAATTTCCTCAAGTTTTTAATGATAAATATATCATAATCAATAATCATCAATCCTACCATATTAAATTCTTAACCTCTCATTTAAATTAATGTTTATCCTCAAATTTTAATGATAATTTAATCATATCTCAATCTTGATAAAATCAATGATTCATCAACTCTGCCATATTAAATCCTTAACTCTTTATGCTTATCCACCGAAAAATTAATCCTCAAAATAAGATCATCAAGGTTTAACTCCTTGAATAATTTAAAATAAAATGCATATACTTCCTCAAAAGTCAAATACTCAATATCGAAATAAAATTTTTTAATCACTTCTAAAATCTCTTATAGTTTTGACTGTGTTTATTGAATCAAATTTTTGAATCCTCAAACATTAATAACTTAGAATCTCAAATCCTCAAAATCCTAAAAATTAAAATTCATTTTCACTCTTCAATTTCAATCCACAAATATACATATAAATGCTCACAGCCTCTAATACTCAAGGTGCACCCAAATACACCTATTGTCTACAACTCTCAACTGTGTACTAAAATTTGTACTGTCCGAATTACTTGCACTATTACTTCCAAATGATCAAAGTTATTATCACACGTATTTTCTCCAATGAATTTCTAATATACTAATATAACATTATCATACAAGGCACTTACTATTAGCACCTTGCTCAACTAATCCTCGATATAAAATTATTAGTACCCTAGGTATGATAACACTAGCTTCATTATTGGATCATCTCATCAAACTTATTAGAACTCATGATAACCTGTACCTTCTATAACACCCCTATTTCACTTTACTCTCATGGGCAAGTATATGGTTCCTCGTCTCGATTGATGTATATGTATTTCCCTTTTATCTTTTACAGCCTGTTAAACTAATCTGTGATACGCTTCACCACTTTTATTACCAATCCGAATATTTCTCTACTCATGATATCTCATTAAAAACCCTTTGTGCATATACATTTCTTTATTTTTTTTATTTTTTTTAACACACCCGGTATCAATCATAAAAATGAACATCATGCTCCATTAATCCTTAACACAATTTCTTGATACTTAATTGTTTACATAGATCATCCAATTACATAATTTTATGACTAGCCAAGACGGGTATGCTGGCTCTGATACTAACTCTTGGAACCATCACTAATACTCTTTACTCTCCTCTACTTATAGTACTATAAAGACACATATCCTAGAGCTATTGCTACAAGGCACTACGCTATGGGTTACTTTAGATTAATGCCTACTGCTCACATGTCCAACCAAGAAGCACTTACAAGCTCACAAGTCAAACCTAGTCAACACTAATACAAGACACAGACATAATTATAAGTCACTAATTATCATACTTAACAAGAAATCCTCAAAGAATAGAAGCTCAAAAAGGAACTAGATTGAGGACTGAAGGTATTTCTACTGCTAGCAAACAAAAGAAACGATAGAATAAAGTCCTGTAATAACGAAAATAGATAAGTGTTGAGATGATACTTTAAGAACCAATTTAAGATACAACCTGATAATCATACACGTCTATCAAAAATTATGACACTTAGAATCCTCGCCACGCCAGTAAGCATATGTGTGATGAACGACAGGTTCCGTAACTAAGGTATGCAATCCTATAATTATGTCATCTAGAATCCTCGCTACGCCAACCGGTATGGCTGCGAGAGACTCTAAGTTTTATAACTACAGTATGTACATCCTAGTCAGGTTCCTACGTTCTCGTCACGACAGCTAGTATGGCTGCGATAATTCTAGGTTCCATAACCAAAGTAGACGTTTTACCTTTCTCGCTGTTCTCATCAATATATGTCATCAGATGATACCGTAAATTTTAGCCCGTAAAATTCATCTTGATATAAAATCAACTCAACAACGATACCAAGAATTTAAATTTAACAACCGGTCAACAAGAATCAAACTCAATATCAACGAGTGAGGACGGACGAAAACAAGGGGAAAGGAATTAAATTAGAATTCATAATGAGATTCTCAAGGGGTCGTCCCAGGAATCTCTCAAGAATTTTGTGATTGAGTATCCTCTCTCATCCTAGTATCCTATGTCCTATATTCTATAGCAGGCACATAGTAGTACAACTATGACGTCGCACTACCACGATATCGCACAACTTGCGAAGTCTGACCTGTATGGGCCACCACTAAAAATGTGTCACGACCCGCACCCGGAATTTGGGCATGAGTCGTGGGTACGTCCAGCCTACGCCGCAGCATCGGCGGTAGAACGCTGTCTAGGTCTCAAATATAACACATCCTGTCAATAGTCTCAACTCTAAAAGGAGGACAATGATAATATAAGTCCACAGTTCTATAAATATACTCAATCACAAGCTATAAGAAAGTAAATGGCACGATGAGAAATGAGAAAGAGTTCTATCATAACCAACACCAATATACAATACATCATAGGTCCTGAATCTAGATGTCCCCAAAAGTTACAAATAATAATACAACTCAAACACAGTCTAGTACAATAATACATTAAATAGAATAGTCTAAGTGCATGTAGGTAGGATCTCCTCTAGAATGGGTAACTCCTCTGGGATTTCTGGTATGAAATCTCCCTCTGGTCCCGGGCCGTAGTGGGTGGGGCAAAATTCCTCCAAGTCCTCTAAAAATGTTATCCAGTCAGGATTGGAGCGAAGCACAAACACTAATAGCAGTTTCATTTATGTTGACAAAAACTATAAAATAGTGTAAGGAATACAAGATGAAATAAATGCTGGAAATATAGAGTACTGGAGAAATAAAATAGGCAATAGAACATCTAGCAATGAACAATATACAGTAAATGCTAAAACAAGTGAATCTGAAATAAAGAATAAACATCTAGCTAAGTGTTTGAAATATCAGTTTATTATGTGATCAGCTTGGGACGAGATTAGGCTGGTTACATATGATTAGCTATGATTCTTGTAGGTCAGGCTAACCATATGGTTAGCTATGATGCATGTAATGGTCAGGCTAATCATATATAACAGCTATGAAGCATGTAAATGGTCAGGCCACACCCGACGTGAGATGTGGGGTGAGCTATGATGCATATAGAGTTTGCGTATGATCACATAATCTACTAATATTTTCCCATCCCCATCTAGCACGATGGATTCCAATCACGACTCCTCATGACAGGGATCTAGGGTGCTAACTCGTGCATCCACAGTGTCAGAATCAAGTATATACTACAACTAGATTTATAGAAGTAATCAACAAAAGCGAAAACTGTCAGAGAATGTACTCGTCTGTGGTCCCGAGGAAATACGAGGATTAATGTCCAAGACGAGATCACAATGACCTAGTTATGGAATATCAATGTCCAAATACTGAATTAAAGGAATAAACATGTTTAACTAATTAAGTGCGAGGCTTCTAGGTCATATCTAAGTCCATACTAGGTTAACCTTGTTACTCTAGGCCTTAAGTTAATACTAAACAATATTTACATACTAGACATTTAGTATAAATATAACTCCTATATAGATTCTAAGGTATTACTTAATCTATTTAACTCTTACTTAAACTAGTACTCAAAATCCAACCTTAACTCATAAACACTATGTATTAACTAGGATACCAAGTACTTCATGTGATACATTAGAGAACTCACTGATACTCTACTGCTAGTTCACATACATAACACTAATAGGTATATGTCTGGACACTCATGATACACACTAGACTCCCTGTTTCCCTGGCACTCAACCCCTGAACTGGCCTTCCTAAATCCACCAATCCCCTGGAGACCGATACACTATTTTAACCACTGATATACTGTTGTCTAGTAACCACATCTAACACTAACTGCTAGCTGAAGTATCCACCTTAACTCCATAACAACATTCACAGTTAACACACAGTGAACTCATTAATACTCAGTTCACTCACTGAAGTTGCCCAGACCTACACACATGGCTAACCCTTGAGGCAACCATAGGGCCATTGCTCATGAACCCAAACACAAAAGTTCACAAAATCCTGATGCTAAATACACTAGAGAAACCCACAGCTGGCACTGAACTCTACTCACTAAACTAATACGGTACTTAGCCTACTAATATTCCTGTCTTAGTATATCAACCCACCTCCAATACCCTTGCATACTATTTACTTACCTACACTTAAAAATATGAACTACTGTTACTCTAACAACTGACACTCCCAAAATAGGGACACAGACAGTCTCAGTTCAATTGCTCACTCACACACACAGCACTCACTCACTCAGACACACACACAGATATCTGGATACACTGATTCACACCTAGATGCACAGGTTCTAATATACTGAAACTCACACAGGTTGACACACACTGACCTACACTCACACACAGCTCACACACTAGAACTAACACACTGGTACACTCTCTTAGGCACACACTAACACTGAGACACACTGACCTGGGAATTGCTGAGACACACACACACTAGTACACACTGCTACCGCACTACACCTTCATACATGTACACACAGCTAACACACACACAGGCTAGTTCACACACACACTCACTGGTTTACTCTCACTCAGTGATATACTCACACACACACACTCACAGTGGCACTTACTGATATTCACACAGGAACACTAACACATTGTTCTCACACACCTTGCTGATACACAATGCAGATATTTACACTGATACTCAGGAATACCCATAACAGGCACATATATACACAGGTAGACACAGGGATGCACACACTGTCACTTAGCTAGGCTCATTGATACCTAAACACACTGATACACATCTAAGTCCTGGGATATACACACTCAGACAAGGGTTCACACAGACACCCACTGCTACCCACTGACTGATACACACACTCGAGCACACAGACACACATAGCTCATACTGGCATTGAATACTGATATACACTGAATATTGGTACACACGAATACTCACTGCTCAAATACCCTGGTTCACACAACACAGTAATAACCCCCGACTGTGCACAGTGAGAAAACTCCCAAAAAACTGATTCTACCTCGAAACTCCAGAAACCTAAATCCAAATGCCTAGAAATCGAGATCTAGGCTATAGATAGGAGACGAATTCATGTTTATTTGTAAACCCTCTAGGATTAGGGTTCCCAAAATTGGGGCAAAATCAAACGTAGTCACCAAAACCCTAATTCCTCCTAGATCTTCATGTAGAACCCTAGAAATCAGAATCTACACAATATGGTGGGTTCCTAATGGCCAGCCATAACAGAAAACAGAAATTAAATGGATTAAAATTCGGGTTTTACCTATTGGGAGATTGTTTCCCAATGGAGGTTCTCCTTCTCCAAGTCTTCTTGGTCCAAGCTCCTTGTTTCCCCTTTGATGGAGGAGAAAAGTGAGATCCTAGGGCTAGATTCTAAAATTTGTGGGGTGAGGGAATGGTTTTTCTTTATGGAGGCTAGGGTTAGGTTTTTTTCTTCATGAAGGAATGGGTTGAGGGAATCTCCCCTTCATTATATAGGCTAGGGTTAGGGTTCCTAATGCAAGTGTTAAATTAACCCTCCATGTTAAGTCATGAAGAAATTAATTAATTAGGGTTTTCTATTTCTAGGGTTTTAAATTCTAAAACTAAAATGGAAATGTAGGGTTTCACTAAAACTAGAATGCCAACTAGGGTTTTATCACTAGGGTTGAACCTATTAGGATTTTAGGGTTTAAACTCATCATATTTAATAAAACTCATCATATTTAATATTTACATAATTTAAATTAAACAGGGGAAATTACACTAATGCCCTAATCTGGAAATATGGTAGTGACAAGAGGCCCGGCGGGGAGCTTCAGAATCTCGCTATTCCCGAGTTAAAATGGGACAACATCACTATGGATTTTATTGTGGGATTTTTGAAGACGCCATGGGGCATGATGCAATTTGGGTCATAGTTGATCATTTGACCAAATCAGCCCACTTTTTTCCTATAAAAGTTACTTGGAGCGTCGATCGATTAGCACAAATTTACATAGATGAGATTGTTCGATTACACGGAGTACCTGTCTCAATCGTCTCTGACCGTGACGGACGTTTCTTATCTCATTTCTGGACTAGCCTACAGTCTGCTTTGGGAACCAAGCTACAGTTCAGTACCGCATATCACCCGTAGAATGACGGACAGACATAAAGGACAAATCAGATACTTGAAGACATGTTACGGCTGTGTGCGATTGATTTAAAGACTAGTTGGGACACGCATCTTCCATTGGCAGAGTTTGCGTACAACAACAGCTACCAATCAAGCATCCAGATGGTACCGTACGAAGCACTATATTGGCGCAAGTGTCGATCTCCAATCTGTTGGGACAAAGTCGGCGAGCGGTAGGTACTCGGGCCAGAGCTGGTAAAGCAGGCAGTTGAGAAAGTTTGCTTGATTCGGGAAAGACTTCGCACAGCACAGAGCTGACAGAAAAGTTATGCTGATGCACATAGAAGACCTTTGGAATTCATGGTTGGGGATCATGTCTTCTTGAAAGTGACGCCGATGCGTGGGGTGATGCGTTTCGGCGTGAAGGGCAAACTGAGTCCCCGGTTTGTTGGCCCCTTTGAGATACTGGAACGTGTGGCAGTTGTGGCATACCGGATTGCACTACCTCCCGTCTTGGCTGAAGTATATGACGTATTCCACGTTTCTCAACTTTGGAAGTATGTGCATGACTCGAGTCATGTGGTTAGCTTTGAGTAATTGGAACTGCGCACGGACTTGTTGTACTCAGAAGAACCGGTACAGATCCTGGATCGTAAGGAAAAAGTACTTTGTAACTGTACGATTTCCTTGGTTCGCGTGCTGTGGTGGAACCATACTGTCGGAGAATCAACCTGGGAAGCAGAATCAGAGATGAAGGAGAAGTATTCTTCGTTGTTTATTTAGTCGGAGGTAGGGCTTGTTCTTAAGTTTCGGGTCGAAACTTTTTCTTAGTGGTATATTATGTAGTGCCTCAAATCTTGATCCGACCGGGATATGCACTATATAATTGGGCTCGTGGCTAGTCCGTCTGAGTCGTAGCTTAGATTTTCGGCATCTTCTTTCCACGGACGAAATGCGATAATCCTTTCCAACTCATGGAAAGGTCTCTATTGAAATGAGTCCAATAGTTTTCGTGTTTGGTTGCTTGGTTTTCTTGATTGCCGCTTTGGAATTTTGTTTTGGTGTTGCTTTCGATTTGCTTGGTTTTCGCTGCTGGTTTTATCGTTTGGAGCTTTGATTCTTGGGGAGTTCGGCAAGGAAGGATAGGCAAGAATTCTAATTGGTGCTCGTGCTGTGCAGGTCCGCGTAACTGACGTTTGATCGCCGCTAGGCGGGATTCCTTGTTTCAGCTACCTTTTCCCTTAACTAGTGAGTGGTTTGGACCCTTCTTTCCTACTTCTTCATGCCCACATCTCTAATATTTCAAACGTTCACTCGATGATGCCCGGTTGGACGCCTAGGAAACCCTTGCCACAATGCATGCCAGCCACTAAGAAAGAAACATGGGAATTGTAGACTAATTTTACTATATGCTTGCACATCTTATAACTTGAGTTATTTATAAAGGGAATTGGTCGTTGGTTGCGGCCTAGTGCCTCGGATTGAGTTTGGACCTATGGGATACCAAAATCGGAACACCGCCTTGAGAAAATATGAATTGTTGCATGAGATATATATTGCTGCTTTACTTCTTTGTTTATTTCGATGCATTGTATAATAATATGAATTGTTCATGCATTTGCATGATCTGGGACAACTTGTGCACAAGGTTTACCATTTCCTCGAAATGGCTTTCCGGGGCACTGGAACCGTATCGATCCGGAGGGAAATATTTGATTCGTGCTCGTCACGATGCATTGCGGGACCTCCAACAGGGCTTGCTACCCGGGCTGATAGGGAGTGCCGCTAATGCTTGAAATATGTCCCTAAGGTGTCGATCACACCAATGACCGCATAGAATAGAACACATGCTAATTTATTGTCTTGTGCAGATGGTAAGTATACTTGTGCTTTGGCAGGGAAGGCGTGCATCGGTTGAGTAAGCAACTGATGTGCTGGTTGGATGCTATGTTATTTTCATTCCTATCAAAACATGCAACTGATATGAATTGAATTCACTTGCTTCTTTATAGAAGTTCATCTTAATGCATGCTCGCCCCTAATAAGCTAGTGTCGATTTAGTCGAGTGGGTTCATTCCGCTCACCAGTACAAGTTGAGTACTGACCCACATTGTGGGCAACTATTTCAGGCACTCAGACGGTGCAACGCTAGTGGATAGACGAGGAGGCGTTAGGAGCACCTCTATTTTGAAGTATAGTTGGAGTCAGATCATTTTGGAGGCTTGGACTTTCAACCTATAAAAGGGCGTAATGTATGAACGACGTGGACAATCTGATGGAGCGTGCCCTGCCTTTTGAGTTATCTTTTGTAATGAAAATCAAGTAGCCGAGAGGCGCATCAATGTAAACTCTATGTAAATTACTCTGAATTATCAATGAAAAAGCATGTTTCTTCCTGCACTTGTGTTCAAATCTCTGTGAATGTGTTTTCTAAATTGTGTTTCAAAATGGGTTCCTATAACTGCAAGTTCTTGCCTTGTGCGAGCGCAACTCCAGGTTCGTACGACATCACGCCCCAAGCGAGGACGAATCGGTTCCGTAAAGGATCCTGCGAGGACGATAGACCCTTTCGGGATTGGGGCGTGACAATAGTTGACTTAGAGTTGACCGAGTTTGACTTTTAACTTAGAATTGATTTGTTGACCTAGAAGTTGACTAGTTTAACTTATTTTCTTCTAGAACCTTGTATTAATGCAATATTTCATAAATAGGTCTGTGTGACATCAGTTCAGACAGTTTGACATTCATTGCTCTGGACCACAGGCGAGTACATTCTCTGATAGTTTCTCATTTATCATATCCTCTATGTTCATTGTATCTAGTGTAGATATCAATATTTCTTGACACGATGGTTACACGGATTGGT
Source organism: Iris macrosiphon (assembly GCA_036927795.1). Taxonomy (NCBI): domain Eukaryota; kingdom Viridiplantae; phylum Streptophyta; class Magnoliopsida; order Asparagales; family Iridaceae; genus Iris; species Iris macrosiphon. The sequence goes on along the minus strand of JAYESA010000001.1, from coordinate 19,522,118 downwards.
ATATCCGGATCTCGTCATGCGATGTTATTCCTTGTATATGGTGTATCTTGTGCAAGTCTTGTTTCATTGATTATCTTGTGCATGTACAAACACTGATTCTCGGGAAGAGTAGCTATCTTCTTGGGGAATCCCGTGCCATAGCATGATATGGTTGGATCTACTATAACAGTCAGGGTTGGAGAGTATGTAGTGTAGATTTATGATCATACCCTCCTTGTGCAAGTCTTGTTCCTTGTTAGTGTTGATCATATACCGCACGTATGATTAACCAGGCCATTTACTCTTGTGCAAGTTCCCAAGCTGATCACATGTTAAAACTGGTACTCACTCACTTAGTCATTAGTATTCTTGTTCATTGCCATATTGTTCATTCTTGTATTTATTTCTAGTATTTTCTTTATTGCGTATATCTTGTATATGTATATGGCATATTGTATATTCACATCTATTTACTGCTATATAGTTTATATCATTGATTAGAACTGCTATTAGAGATGTACTTCGCTCTATTTCTGACTGGAAAATATTTTTCAGAGGATCCGAGAGATTGGTGTCCGACATACTATGGACTTTGACTTATAGATGGTGCAGACTTGGACCCACTAGTTCTGGAATGATTGCTAGAAGATTTATCCTGATCACTAGTTTTTCATAGTTAGTTTTTTTAGTATTTTGGTACCAGATTTATTTTCGGCATATGATATGAGATTGGATATTATTTCTATTGTTGATAATATATATTTTGAATGTATAGTTAGACTTCCTTCATATCTTCTCGTGCTTTAGAATTGTGATTGAGTTTTGTGTGAGATATTATTGGTAGATTTTATTATTGTGAGATATTTAGATAGTATAGTTGACCAAGATAGCATTCTACTGCCAATGCCGCGGCGTAGGCTGGGCTTTGTTCCCGACTTGCATCCCTACACAGGGTGGGGTTGGGACACATTTTTAGTGGTGGCCCATGCAGGTCAGGCTTCGCATGTTATGTGATATCGTGGTAGTACGACAACTTAGTTATACTACTGCGAGCCTGCGATAGGATATAGGATATAGGATATAAGATATAAGATATAAGATATTAGGATGAGAGGATACTCAATCACAAATTTCTTGAGAGATTCCTGGGATGACCTTTAAGAATCTTATTATAATTCCTATTTCAAATCTTTACCTTTGTTTTCGTCCGTTCTCACTTGTTTTTATTTGATTCTTGGTGAATCGGTTGTTAAAATTTAATTTTTGGTGACGTTATTGAGTTTGATTTCATATCGAAAAAAATTTACGGACTAAATTACGGTATCATCTGATGACATATGTTGATGAGGACTGTGAGAAAGGTGAAACGTCTGCTTTGGTTATGGAGCATAGAGTTTATCGCAGCCATATTAGCTGACGTAGCAGAAATATAGGGACCTGACTTCGGATGTACATACCTTAGTTATGAAATTTAGAGTTTCTCGTAGCCATACCGGTTGGCATGTTGAGGATTCTAGATGACATGATTATAGAGTTGCATACCCTAGTTATAGAATCTATCGTTTATCGCAGCTATGCTTACTGGCATGGCGAGGATTCTGAGTGTTATAATTTCGGACAGATGTGTATGATTAGCATATTGTATCTTAAATTGGTTCTTAAAGTATTATCTCAATACTTATTCATTTCTGTTATTTCAGGACTTTGTTCAATTGTTCCTTAGCTTAGTAGTAGAGATACCTTCAGTTCTCTAGTCCAGTTCCTTATAGAGCTTCTTTCTATTAGAGTCCTTGTTAGTATGATAATTGGTGAATTGCAATTAGGTCTGTATCTTGAGTATCAATATTGACTATTGAGAGTGTGACCTGTGAGTCTGTAAGTAGTTCCTGGTTAGGCATATGAGCAATAGGCATAAATCTAGAGATAACCCATAGCGTAGTACCTTGTAGCAATAGTTCTATGATAGGTGTCATTATAGATAGTATAGGTACTATAGATAGAAGGGGGAGTAGAGAGTATCAGTTGTGGTCCCATGAGTTAGTATCAGGGTCAGCATACCAATCCTGGATAATCATGAATTCAGGTAGTTGGGTGAGCCATGTAAATAATTAAGTATCAAGAAAATTGTGTTGGAAATCAATGGAGCATAATATATAATTGGGTGGTTGATACTTGGGTATGTCAAGAGTAAAGAAATGTATATGCATCAAGGGTATTAGTTGTTTGTGGTATTAAACGAAAGAATGAAAATATATTCATGATAGGGTTTATACGAGACCCGCCTTCTTTGGTTTACAAACAAACTTGTACAATTTGATCCTATACGAGGATATGGGAGTACAATTTATTTAATCTGGGTAAATATTGCTATAGGTGTCTGATCTGCAGTCGATCACTTTAGCCCTTGGACCACACGATGTTGAAGAAGTACCGTAGAAGACAGGAAGCAACTTCGAAGGTTGCAGAAGAGGGTGGATGCACGATGCCAAAGTCGTCGATCCCTACTCTTTGCCTGGGCTCTGGATTCTTCTCTCTCTCTTTCTCTCTCTCTCTCTTGACCTCTGGTTCGACCTTCCAATTTATTGACCTTGTATCTGATATTGGTTTCTTGACCAATTTTTCTTCTCCTCTTTCCTCATTGATAGAGGTCTCTATTTATAGAGTTTTAGTGACAGTGTCCACTCCGTCGGTGTAGAAACCGAGGAGTGGAAAGTATAGCACCCTTTTACACAATGGTTAAAGTAACCAATACCTGCGTATAGATGATCCTTTGAATGAGCGTGTGACACGGGTCTAACTAAGGAAGAAAACGCGTATAATCGCTACGAAGATCATGGCGTAGAAGCCACGTAGGTAGGTATCCATTGTGTAGAAGAGGTTGGCATAGAAGCCAAATATCTGTCACAATGGCATAGAAGCCAAATAGTTATCAAACCGGCATAGAAACCGAATCGACGTAGAAGCCGAATAGGCGTAGAAGCCGAGTGGTCATAGAGGCCGAGCAGGCGTAGAAGCCGAATAGGCGTTGAAGCCGAGCGGTCATAGAGGCCGAGTAAGCACAGGAGCTGGATGGGCGTAGAAGCCGCTGCGTACCGTGCCAGAGTGCTGATATGGACGTTTTAGCCGGAATTACTGCTTTTGAAGATATAATCAAATCTCTTGCATTAAATGCCGAGATTTGCCACCATCCTGCGCATTAAATATGAAAGCGTATTTTTGAAGGTCTGCAACCCCTTCTGCGCATCAGTCGCAGAGACGTGCCTTGAGAAACTGTTACCGCTCTGTGCATTAGACGTAGAGACGTGCCTCGAGCAACTGTCATCGCTCTGTGCATTGGATGCAGAGACGTGCCTCGAACCCTGTACGGAGTGCAGCTTTTGATGTGGCAGGCGGTTTGTCTACTGCAGAACATAAACAGCTCGTGTCTGCCTGTGTAAAATAGGGCAGCGTATCCCTTCGTGCTTTGTTAAAGTAGTTTACGCAAAGGGGATGGCAGTAAATGACAGCCTGGGTCGCAGTGCTGTCCATCATTTTAGCCGTCGTCTGGGTAGTCGAGCCGTATCCCTTTGTCAGAAGTCCAGATGTCAGGTTCATTGCAGGATCTTTTGTAAACACCCTAAATTTTCTGGAATTTTAAAATCAATTTTTGGAATTTAATATGCAATTTTCAGTAATTTACATAGGGTCTGTGGTGAGTTTGTAATTTTTAATTGCCAATAAACAACATTAAAATGTAATGAAAATATGATTTTATGGTGTAAAATAGAAAACCGGACTTAGGGAAATTTTCTGGGATTTTATTGGGCCTCGGACCTAATTTTAAAAGCCTAAAAACTATTTTTCTAAATTATTACTATTATTACTATTATTATTATTATTATTTATATTATTTATTTTATTAGTTAGGGCCCGGCCCGGCCCAGTGGGCCGAGCCCGTTAACCCGCAGCCCACCGCTGTTATCGGGTCGGGCGGGTCGGCCAGACCCGGATCCGCGCCCGACCCGAACCCGCTTCACCCACCTCTGTCACCCGACTCCCCACGTTCGACCCGAGAAACCCGCCGCCGCCTTCGCCGTCGGCCAACGAACCCACGACCGCCACCCCCGGATCCCCCGGCCACGACGCCCCGGCCGAGCCCGCCCTCAGCCCCCTATAAATACCCCATCCGCCTCCCTTTCCCCGTAACCCTAACCCTAGATCTACCCCGAGCTCCGGCGAGCCCTCCGCCGACTGAGAGCCCCGCGCCACCGCCTTCTCAGCCATCCTCCCCCTAACCCGCCGCCCTCCAAGGCCAGCGCCGCCCACCCGCCGAGGGCCGCCCCTTTCCAGCTTCTCTTCCTCTTCCTCCCTCCGCTGTCCAGACCCGACGGCCAGCTTCCCAGAGCCCCGGCGACGCCGTCCCCAGCGCCCCACCGCCGTCTGCGCCGCCCAACCCGCCGCCGGCGTGTCCTCCAGCAGTACCCAGAGCCCGGACACGCGGACACAGACCCGGACACGGGATTCACAGCCAGGACACGAACACGCGTGTCGAACACAGAAAACCCTGGTTTTCTCGGTCCCCTTCAGGTATTCATAACTTGCAACCCTGATCTCAGTTTTCGATTCTGTAAATTCCTACGCGAAGCCTGTATGACCCTCTCGGTGCCCGGACAAACTGTTCGGGGCATCGCGGCCTGTGGCGATCGCACACCGCGATCCAAAAACAGGAAAAACCAGACCCTGTTTCACCCCGGAACCGAGTACGCCCCGCCAAACGGGACGACTTGGTCGCGCACGGTCTTCACAGATACGTGCGCCTCGTCGATACGGACGTGTGGGTTTTCGCGGAAGCTGATTCGGGTGTGCGTGCACCCCGAAATCAACGCGTATCCGCGGACATCGCCCCGTATCCGCCCTTTCTGCAATTCGACCTAACTTCGTGCACACACGTCAGATCGAGACGAAACTTGCGCCATCGGACTCGTAGCGATACGCTGGTCCTGTGGGTCAAGTTTGGTTCGATTCTGAGAACGTTGACGAAATCGCGTGTCGTGGGCCCCACAGGCCCCGCTCGACGGGCGATTTCGTGATCGGCTCATCGGAATTCAAATCTGAAAGTTCCGTTGGGTTCGTATCAGCGTTCCTGACCTGTTGACACTAAGTTTGGTGAATTTGGAGACCGTTGACCCTGACACATTTTTCGGTGCAAAGCGGGCCCACCGGCGGACCCCGTTTTGGCCCGAAACTGTCGTTTTTGCCCTTGTCTCCAAATTGGACTCAAGGACAAGCGTTTCCAACTATTTGACACCTTCTGAGCACGATGGTACTGTTTATTTCAGATTTCGGAGACATCTCTGGAAATTTCCGAAACCAGGACCTAAGTGGATTTCAATCACCAGGCAAGTGCACCATGCCAAACTTGCAGTCGTTATTTTCATATTTTCTGTAAAAATACTCTGCTGGATTTCTTGTGCAATTTCATATAAACTGATTTAAACTGCTTAAACCTAGAAAAACATATGACGTACCTAGTGTCCGATCATAGTCGGGTACCGACACCGTACGCGGTGTTGGGTTCGTCATTTAGAGATGGATTTACGATCCCCTTACTCTTGTACTTGACCTATCAAGTACCCTAAAACCCAGGACACCTGACACTATCATGAATAGAATCTTCCTGAGTTATTCGTGGTGATTCTGTATAGGATACAGGACTTGACAGAGTTATTTTATTTAGACATTATGACTTGTTGCATTAGTTATAATCCCGCTGACATGGACATGAGACGTTATGGTCATGGCTTGCGTGATTACATTGGGTGGGGAGAGACACACAGGCTACAGGCTGTTCTATATATATATCTACTATTATTGTGAGGTTGTAGACTCTCCAGCAGAGCTAGACCCTTTACGTGTTATTACTGCTACCGGCTCCCCGACACAGAGCTTGTAGCGGTCTCAGCCTGAGTACTAGTGTTGCTCTCATTTGCATATCACATAGATGGTTAGTTACTTAGTTTACCCTGCTGATTCATTATTTATTGCACTGCTTATTCATTTTGGCTTGTATTATCTGTGCCTTGCTATGTCCACTGAGGACCTGGAATGGATTATGTCCCCAGGTTTAGCTGAGGAGCAGTATCCCGAGATATACGGGACCGGAGCTGAACCAATTGCTGGAGCTGAACCAAACACTGAGGACGAGGTGACTGCCGAGGACTTTTCCTGAGTGCCTGTTCCAGCACTCATTATTTATTTCATGTTTACATCTTTTGTTCCTGGCCTATAGAGCCAGTTTATTTCAGACTATAGTCGGATTGTTGCTCCGACTGACTTGCTGTGTTGATGTTGCTACATTATTTCCATTTGATTATGCAGTTTATTTCCTTTTCTTTGTGGATGAGATTAGCGTAACTTGTGTAGTAGACCTTATTTACAGCTTAAGTACGCCCTGATGGCTCCATTAAATTGGGTTATCCATCAGTGCGTGCTGCTGGCCATTGCCACGTGTCCAGTCCCTCGATATTTTGGGACTGGGGCGTGACATGGTTTTTGTGGTGGCCCATGCAAGGTCGAACTAAATTGTTCGGTTTCAACTTAGGGACCGGACAGACCTGCAATAAGATAGGTTTAGGATCTCATCCATATATTTAATCGTTTTGAACTCTATGTCGAATTCAATTAAATTGCTTGAACTGCATCCTGTTTGATTCCTTTGTGCGTTCTCATTGTTTTCTTTTGATGCAGAGAAATGGATCCCAGACGTGGTGACGAGACCCCCTTGGGAACACCGACTGAAGCAGGGCTTACCTGCGAGGCTGGAACGACGCCAGACACTAGAGGACAATCCTCTCAGAACAATCCAACTGGCCAGCCAAGTTCCAGATTCAGGCGTGATGACATCCCGCCTCCTCCCCAGTTTCCTCCAATGATGCCTGTCTTTCCCCCAGGACAGGCAATGGACGGCCAGCAAATGTTCCAGATGTTCTACGCCATGATGCAGGCGCAACAACAGATTCAACAGGAGACCCAACGCCGAGAGGCCGAGAACCTAAGGAACAGCCTGGTCGCAGCATTGGAGCATGCACCAAATAGGCGGCCAGCGACGGGATCCATCACGGATTTCCGCCAACTTAAGCCCCGTACCTTCTCGGGCAAGGAAGGACCAACTGAAGTACATGAATGGCTTACAAACACACAGCATCAGTTGGAGGCCGCCGAACTACCAAGGGACAAATGGATGGTTGCCGTCCGGATGCAACTGACGGACAACGCGCATCATTGGTGGCTGTCCGAAGAAAGAAGGCTCGGACATGATCAGGTTACCTGGGAGGAGTTCTCCAGACTCTTCCAGGAAATGTACATCCCTGCTGTGGCTCGGTCAGAACTCCGAGACAGATTCAACCGCCTGATCCAGGGCAACATGACGGTGGAGGAATACAACGCCGAATTCATTCGCTTGAGCCGCTTCGCCCCTTCTCTAATTCCTACCGAAGAGGAGAAGGCGGAGAAGTTCTTTGATGGGCTCAGGTTCGAGCTTCAGAAGTTAATCGGATCAGTCGCGCCCACCTCTTACACCGACGTCCTAGCTGCAGCACGTCGGCTGGAGCGCGTTACTCGGAGGGAATCAAGCCTGAAACGTCCCTTCTCCTCTGCACCGTCCAAGTCATCACCAGAAGAATCTGCTAAACGGCCCCAGAAGAACACGCCTCCAAGAGCAGCAACCAAGAACCTGCCTACCTGCCACTACTGCAGCAAGGTAGGACATATTGAAAAGGAATGTAGACGCAAGCTGGGACTCTGCCTGGTTTGCGGATCTGGACAACACTTCTCCAAGGACTGCTCGGAACGTCGGGAGGGAGTTCCGAATCGACCAGCTCCACCTGCAGCTCTTCCAGCTGGGGGAGCAACTCAGACAGGGCCTGGAGGAGCCAGGCCACCTCTACCACCTCAAGCAGCATTGTTCCAACAAGCTCGTCAGCAAAGGGGTCCCGCTCAGGGACGAGGTCAGGCATATGCACTAGCAGTCACTGAGGAAGCTACTGCAGGCGAAGTGATAGCAGGTACCATATTAGTAGCTTCAATTCCTGCTGTAGCATTATTTGATTCTGGAGCTTCGCATTCATTTATTGCTGCTAGCTTCGTAGCCACACATAGAATAGCTACCGCACCTCTCTCGAAGATGAAGAGAATACTAACGGGAGGTGGAATTATCCCGGTTAGTGATACTTGTAGATCATGTTCGGTAGTAGTCTGTGGCCGAGAGATGCGAGCCCAATTCCTGATCTTTTCTATGCCTGATTACGATGTTGTACTTGGTATGGACTGGTTAAGTCAGTACCATGCGACACTGGATTGCCGGCTTGGAAAAGTGATATTTAGACCCCCTAGCCAACCCGAGTTTGAATTTCTTCGAGGAGCTGTAGAACAAGGGGTCCAGCCAACTCTTAGGGTATTGACTGTAGAAGAAGATTCAGGATACCCTAGAGTCATATCAGAATTTGTGGATGTATTTCCCGACGACCTTCCAGGTTTACCACCTGATCGGGAGATAGAATTCACGATAGACCTAACTCCAGGAGCCGAACCTATCACTTCATCGGTATATCGGCTAGCACCTAAGGAGTTAGTGGAGCTGAAAACCCAAGTTGACGACCTTCTGGAGAAAGGATTTATCCGGCCCAGTGTTTCGCCATGGGGAGCACCTATACTCTTTGTACCCAAGAAGGACGGAACTGTGCGGTTGTGCATTGATTACAGAGCCCTTAATGCTGTAACTATCAAGAACCGGTACCCTCTGCCCCGCATTGATGACTTGTTTGACCAGTTAAGTGGTGCCAGGGTATTTTCTAAGATTGACCTTAGATCCGGTTATCACCAGATTAGGGTTAAGAAAGAAGATATCCCAAAGACGGCCTTCAGAACTAAGTATGGACATTATGAGTTCCTAGTGATGCCGTTTGGTCTAACCAACGCACCCGCCGTATTTATGAGTTTGATGAACGGGGTCTTCCATCAGTACTTGGATAAGTTTGTGGTGGTATTCATTGATGATATCCTAGTCTACTCCAAGAACCACGAAGAGCATGAGGAACACCTCAGGATAGTGCTAGAAACCTTGAGAAGGGAGAAGCTATATGCCAAACTCAGCAAATGTGAGTTCTGTATGGACAAGGTGCCATTCTTAGGGCATATTATCTCGGGTGAAGGACTGTCTGTGGACCCAGAAAAGGTCACTGCTATAGAAACCTGGCCTACCCCTACCTCGGTTGCTGAAGTGAGAAGTTTTCTTGGACTTGCTGGGTATTACCGGCGGTTCGTAGAAAATTTTTCAAGGATTGCAGAACCTATGACCAAGCTGACACGGAAGGATCAGGAGTTCATATGGTCGAAAGAATGCCAGAATGCCTTTGAAGAACTGAAGAGGCGTCTAACAACAGCGCCAGTCTTGACTCTTCCCTCAGGGTCAGGAGGTTTTGTTGTATATAGTGATGCGTCAGGTAGTGGGCTTGGTTGTGTCTTGATGCAACACGGCAAGGTTATCGCCTATGCATCGAGGCAGCTGAAGGTCCACGAAAAGAACTACCCGACACACGACCTGGAGCTAGCTGCAGTGATTTTTGCATTGAAGATCTGGAGACATTATCTGTATGGAGAAAAGGTTGAAATATTCACTGATCATAAGAGCTTGAAGTATGTTTATACACAGAAGGAGCTCAATATGAGGCAAAGGCGTTGGCTTGAGTTGATGGTGGACTTTGACATCGATCTGCAGTACCACCCGGGGAAAGCAAATGTTGTAGCCGACGCCCTTAGTAGAAAACCCTCGGCTTATTTCTTGACGGAGCAGCCCGAGCTATTGAAGGATCTACAAGAACTCCAGATAGAGGTTATTTTACCTGGACGAAATGGTTTGCTGGTTAACCTCGAAGTGAAGTCATCGCTGGTGGAGAGAATCAAGGAAACTTTGCCTAATGATGCCAGATTCCGAAGGCTGAAAGAGAGAACAGAAGCAGGCTTGCAGACGGGACTTCGCATACACGAGGATGGAACATTAAGGTGCGGAAATCGCCTATGTGTTCCAAATGGAGAATTAAGGCAGGAGTTGATGACAGAAGCCCATAGCTCCATATACTCGGTTCATCCAGGAGGAACCAAGATGTACAGAGACCTAAGACAATATTACTGGTGGCATGGAATGAAAAGAGAAATCGCCCGCTTCGTGGCGAAATGCTTAGTCTGCCAGCAGGTGAAGGCCGAGCACCAGAGGACTGCAGGTATGTTGCAGCCACTTCCCATCCCTGAATGGAAGTGGGAGCATATTACCATGGACTTTGTCACTGGATTTCCAAGGAGCCCTAGTGGAAAGGATACAGTGTGGGTCATTGTGGATCGGCTCACTAAGTCGGCTCACTTCTTGCCGTTTAGAGTCGGACAATCCACAGAAGTACTAGCCGACATGTATATGCGACAGATCGTAAAATTTCATGGAGTGCCGGTTAGTATCGTATCAGATCGAGACTCTAGATTCACATCTCACTTCTGGCGAAGCATGCAAGAGAGTCTCGGCACCAGGCTCAAGTTTAGTACTGCCTATCATCCTCAGACAGACGGGCAATCAGAGCACACAATTCAGATCCTAGAAGATATGCTGCGATCTTGTATACTGGACTTCGGAGGATCTTGGGAAGATCATCTGCACTTAGTGGAGTTCTCCTACAACAACAGCTATCAGGCAAGTATTCAGATGGCACCTTTCGAGGCGTTGTACGGAAGGAAGTGCAGATCTCCGATATGCTGGAGTGACGTTGGCGAACGTCAAATACTGGGTCCAGAGTTGGTAACGGAGACAGTGGAGAAAGTAAAGCAGATTCAGACCCATCTCCGTGCAGCCCAGGATAGACAGAAGCATTGGGCAGATGTACACCGACGACCCCTGGAGTTCAAGGAAGGAGAGCATGTATTTTTGAGGATCTCGCCCACTAGAGGTACTATCAGATTTGGCAGCAGAGGCAAGCTAAGCCCAAGGTACATTGGGCCATTCGATATCTTAGAGCGCATTGGTGAGGTGGCTTACCGCCTTGCATTACCTCCATCCTTAGAGGGAGTGCATGATGTATTCCACGTCTCACAACTGAGAAGATATGTGACAGACCCAAGTCATATAGTTGATCATTCTGAGATTGCAGTGGGACCTAACCTGAGATACGAAGAGCAGCCAGTAGGTATACTCGACACCAGCGAGAAGACACTACGAGGGCAAACCATCAGGCTGGTTCGAGTAGCTTGGAAACAACACTCTCCAGGCGAATCGACCTGGGAGCGAGAAGATGTTATGCGGCAGCGCTATCCACATTTATTTGCTGATGCAGGTAACCTTAGTATTCTTTAAATTCTGTAAAATTCTGTCTTTATAGTTTACCCTTCGATTGCGAGGACGCAATCCTCTTAAGGGGGGTAGATTGTAAACACCCTAAATTTTCTGGAATTTTAAAATCAATTTTTGGAATTTAATATGCAATTTTCAGTAATTTACATAGGGTCTGTGGTGAGTTTGTAATTTTTAATTGCCAATAAACAACATTAAAATGTAATGAAAATATGATTTTATGGTGTAAAATAGAAAACCGGACTTAGGGTAATTTTCTGGGATTTTATTGGGCCTCGGACCTAATTTTAAAAGCCTAAAAACTATTTTTCTAAATTATTACTATTATTACTATTATTATTATTATTATTTATATTATTTATTTTATTAGTTAGGGCCCGGCCCGGCCCAGTGGGCCGAGCCCGTTAACCCGCAGCCCACCGCTGTTATCGGGTCGGGCGGGTCGGCCAGACCCGGATCCGCGCCCGACCCGAACCCGCTTCACCCACCTCTGTCACCCGACTCCCCATGTTCGACCCGAGAAACCCGCCGCCGCCTTCGCCGTCGGCCAACGAACCCACGACCGCCACCCCCGGATCCCCCGGCCACGACGCCCCGGCCGAGCCCGCCCTCAGCCCCCTATAAATACCCCATCCGCCTCCCTTTCCCCGTAACCCTAACCCTAGATCTACCCCGAGCTCCGGCGAGCCTCCGCCGACCGAGAGCCCCGCGCCACCGCCTTCTCAGCCATCCTCCCCCTAACCCGCCGCCCTCCAAGGCCAGCGCCGCCCACCCGCCGAGGGCCGCCCCTTTCCAGCTTCTCTTCCTCTTCCTCCCTCCGCTGTCCAGACCCGACGACCAGCTTCCCAGAGCCCCGGCGACGCCGTCCCCAGCGCCCCACCGCCGTCTGCGCCGCCCAACCCGCCGTCGGCGTGTCCTCCAGCAGTACCCAGAGCCCGGACATGCGGACACAGACCCGGACACGGGATTCACAGCCAGGACACGAACACGCGTGTCGGACACAGAAAACCCTGGTTTTCTCGGTCCCCTTCAGGTATTCATAACTTGCAACCCTGATCTCAGTTTTCGATTCTGTAAATTCCTACGCGAAGCCTGTATGACCCTCTCTGTGCCCGGACAAACTGTTCGGGACATCGCGGCCTGTGGCGATCGCACACCGCGATCCAAAAACAGGAAAAACCAGACCCTGTTTCACCCCGGAACCGAGTATGCCCCGCCAAACGGGACGACTTGGTCGCGCACGGTCTTCACAGATACGTGCGCCTCGTCGATACGGACGTGTGGGTTTTCGCGGAAGCTGATTCGGGTGTGCGTGCACCCCGAAATCAACGCGTATCCGCGGACATCGCCCCGTATCCGCCCTTTCTGCAATTCGACCTAACTTCGTGCACACACGTCAGATCGAGATGAAACTTACACCATCGGACTCGTAGCGATACGCTGGTCCTGTGGGTCAAGTTTGGTTCGATTCTGAGAACGTTGACGAAATCGCGTGTCGTGGGCCCCACAGGCCCCGCTCGACGGGCGATTTCGTGATCGGCTCATCGGAATTCAAATCTGAAAGTTCCGTTGGGTTCGTATCAGCGTTCCTGACCTGTTGACACTAAGTTTGGTGAATTTGGAGACCGTTGACCCTGACACGTTTTTCGGTGCAAAGCGGGCCCACCGGCGGACCCCGTTTTGGCCCGAAACTGCCGTTTTTGCCCTTGTCTCCAAATTGGACTCAAGGACAAGCGTTTCCAACTATTTGACACCTTTTGAGCACGATGGTACTGTTTATTTCAGATTTCGGAGACATCTCTGGAAATTTCCGAAACCAGGACCTAAGTGGATTTCAATCACCAGGCAAGTGCACCATGCCAAACTTGCAGTCGTTATTTTCATATTTTCTGTAAAAATACTCTGCTGGATTTCTTGTGCAATTTCATATAAACTGATTTAAACTGCTTAAACCTAGAAAAACATATGACGTACCTAGTGTCCGATCATAGTCGGGTACCGACACCGTACGCGGTGTTGGGTTCGTCATTTAGAGATGGATTTACGATCCCCTTACTCTTGTACTTGACCTATCAAGTACCCTAAAACCCAGGACACCTGACACTATCATGAACAGAATCTTCCTGAGTTATTCGTGGTGATTCTGTATAGGATACAGGACTTGACAGAGTTATTTTATTTAGACATTATGACTTGTTGCATTAGTTATAATCCCGCTGACATGGACATGAGACGTTATGGTCATGGCTTGCGTGATTACATTGGGTGGGGAGAGACACACAGGCTACAGGCTGTTCTATATATATATCTACTATTATTGTGAGGTTGTAGACTCTCCAGCAGAGCTAGACCCTTTACGTGTTATTACTGCTACCGGCTCCCCGACACAGAGCTTGTAGCGGTCTCAGCCTGAGTACTAGTGTTGCTCTCATTTGCATATCACATAGATGGTTAGTTACTTAGTTTACCCTGCTGATTCATTATTTATTGCACTGCTTATTCATTTTGGCTTGTATTATCTGTGCCTTGCTATGTCCACTGAGGACCTGGAATGGATTATGTCCCCAGGTTTAGCTGAGGAGCAGTATCCCGAGATATACGGGACCGGAGCTGAACCAATTGCTGGAGCTGAACCAAACACTGAGGACGAGGTGACTGCCGAGGAATTTTCCTGAGTGCCTGTTCCAGCACTCATTATTTATTTCATGTTTACATCTTTTGTTCCTGGCCTATAGAGCCAGTTTATTTCAGACTATAGTCGGATTGTTGCTCCGACTGACTTGCTGTGTTGATGTTGCTACATTATTTCCATTTGATTATGCAGTTTATTTCCTTTTCTTTGTGGATGAGATTAGCGTAACTTGTGTAGTAGACCTTATTTACAGCTTAAGTACGCCCTGATGGCTCCATTAAATTGGGTTATCCATCAGTGCGTGCTGCTGGCCATTGCCACGTGTCCAGTCTCTCGATATTTTGGGACTGGGGCGTGACATCTTTATTGCAGGGTCTGACAGGTTCACTTCGGAGAATATGAAGTGTCTCTTGTACACCTTAATGTCGCGTCTGAAAGAGGATGAGTTTTACGCCCTGGAGGCGATGAAGCACCCCGTTTACGCTGAAGTGGTTTGGATGTACTGCCTTACGCGGATGGCCTTTTGAGCTTTTAATATTTTATGCTGTGTTTAGCAAAAAAAGCTCTGTTGCACGCTTGATGGCTTTGAAGGCCTCTGCTTACGCTGCTCTGCACCAATATGCTGTGTATAGCCATCCGGCGTATTTTTCATGCTTCTACAAGACCCCCTTCAAAGCTTTTAAATTTCTCAGAATTTGGAACGCTTTGAATGAAGCATGAACCGCTCCTCGTAACTCGAAACGTTTCTGAATGGAGCGTTGAAACGATCGATGCTGAATTTATGGCAGATTTATTGGGGACCGGTGTGACCTCTTTCGCCTATAAAAAGGCTGGGGAAGTTAACCCATTCTCCCCACATTTCCATCCCCACGCAGAGATGATCGCCGGAGTTCGTCGGGTCGATCTGAGGAAGAAGGAGATCATGTTCTTCCAGCGTGTAAGGAGCCAAAAAAGACGGCATCTTCGAGCAAGTGGCCACTGCAACGATGGATCGTGGAAGGATATCTTAGCCTCCTTGCTCGGGATAATCAGCAACTTTATATGGTGGTTCTTCGGGAGGGAGGAAGAATCATATTTCACCATGCTGCTTGCAAGTGGCGCCTTCTCCCGTTACCTCCGGTGACGAGAGGCAGACAGACCTGCTAGAGTGGCGGCGGTCTGTAGGAAAGCAGAATTACCCTGCTTTCCTTCTGTTGGAGGATGGGTCATATGCCCAGTTTTGTATCCTCCTGCCACTGATTATCTTCTTGGAAGAAGAGGAAGACCGTAACCAACGTGAGAACCTGTCAAAACAGTTTCTCGGTGCGATCTTCAGACGATGATGAGAAAGCCCTTTTGTCGACGGAGTTTCCCTCAGATGTAATCATGAAAATGAAGAAAAACCCTTGTAGATTGGATTTCCCTCATATGTAATCATGACTTTAATCTTTAATAAAATCGTCTTTCTCCTCCGTATATGATCATTTTGCCATACGTTGCTGTGAAGTCTAAATATGTGTAGCTTCGACGCGTCTGATTCTTTACGCCGACTCTGTATAGAAAGAGTGCTAGGTCCAGTCTTTTGTGCGTAGCGAATAGTCCATAGAACATTGTTGAGCATTTTGAACATTTTAGAAGAACTGTTCTGTCGCTAAGACTGAGGAACCGCGTAGAGTTTTTTACTTCTGATGAACAAAATTTTTTTGTTCAGACTTCGTCTTCAAGAATGACTTCTCGAAAAATCCCTTGGAACAGGGTCAAGGAATGGCTGTCGAGCTGAGTTGCCATCTTGATAGACGAGATATTCAGACTGGGGCCTGGATGAACCTCCATTTGACCCGAGAAGAGTAATTTCTCAATGTTTGAACTCTGTATGTTTCGGGTACATGGGATATCTTGAGGTCGAGAAGGAGTATCTTCTGTGTGAACTCCTGTAATCGACCGTCTTGAGAACTGTTCGGATATGCGGAAAGTCAGAGATCCGTAGTGTAGATGAGCTGAAAATCCTGAGTTCGTAGTCTATTGAGTGTAGAAAGCCACCGAGCGTGAGATCGTAGATTCGTAGCTGCTGAGCGTGAAGTCATAGGTTTGTAGCTTCTCGAGCGTAAAAGCTACTGAGCACAAAGGCATCCGGGCATAAAACCATAGACTGATAGCTTGTGAGCGTAAAATCGTAGATCTGTTGCTGTCGAGCGTAGGAAGCTCCTTAGCGTAGAACTGTAGATTTGTAGCCTGTGAATAAAAGAAATCTTCCGAGCGTAAGGTTGCGGATCTGTTGCCTCCGAGCGTAAACTAAACGCCACCGAGGGTGAGATCATTGATTTGGTATCTGCTGAGCGTAAAGTCGTAGGTTTGTAGCCTCTCGAGCATAAAAGCTACTGAGCACAAAGGTATCTGGGCATAAAACCATAGACTTATAGCTTGCGAGCGTAAAACCGTAGATCTGTTGCTGTCGAGCGTAGAAAGCTCCTTAGTATAGGAACCGCTGACCTGCTTTTGCACGAAAAACTCTTCAAATTTGCTGACTGTCTGTCTTTCGAGAGTAGTGGGCTGACGTAGTACCCAATCATAACCAAATATTTAATTTGTGAGATTTGGTTGGGGTTTCGAGGAGCCCGTCCGAGGGTTCGAGGAGTCGACCCGAACTCTATATATATCCCAAACTTTTGAGAGAAAAACTTTATATCCGTCTTCTGCGAAAGAGAGCCTTCGATTGTTTGAGTTTTTCCCCTCGTTCTTTCTCCGAGCACTTCGAGTTTTCAGAAATGGCGCCGAAACAAACCCCCTCCACCAAGGGAAAGAGCACAGGCTCTTCTTCTTATTCTTCTGCCCCGGCGAGAGAGTCTTCGGTCGGGCAAGGTGAACTTCCTTCTGAGCGAAGCATCCTGCCGACGAGTAGCGCACCCAGCCTTAGAGGTATAGCCTTTGGGATGACAAAGAACGACAAAAAATCCTTCGTACACGTTGAACGTGACCGCGCTAGGTCATCTTCTTTGTTGATAGCCTCTTTGAGGAAGATGACGCACGAAAACGTTTTCATCTTTTACGCCCACATTTCTAATGTGCCAGCGTAGAAACTCCATGTTTTCGCAGTTTTGAGCGTAAAAGCTCTGACTGCCGAAAACTTGGTGTATACTGTAAAATTTTAGTTTTACGCTTGTGGATGGGACCTCCGGCGTAGTAACTAGAATTTTGGCAGTCTGGCGTAAAGCACGGACAGTATACCACCAATTATGCTTCAGGATGTGACTTCCGGCATAAAATGACCAAATTTTGTACTGTCCTGGCGTAAAGCACAGACTGTGGTTTCTTGGTCTTTATGTTGCAAGATTTGTAATGACGTGTTTTCCTTGCACTTTTGCAGTTAACTTGCATGAGTCTCCACTGGCCGAGGTGATGGGTTCCGCTGCCGGGATGCTGCACTCGAACTATCTGGAGGATCTGTCGCACGTGACATTTCCTATCTCCGGACCCCAGTATCCCGAAGGACGAGGGATCTTGATATCGGCTCAGGGCAAGCGGACATTGCTGAACATGATTAACGGAGAGCCCCTGACGTACATAGACGGGGACCAGTACATCAAGCCGGCCTTTCTCTTTGGGGACATGATTGACAAACAGTCCCAGATGAAGCCCAAGAGAGAACCCTGGGTTTTCTCCGCCGAGAGTGTGGTCTTGTATCTGCCCACGATGCCGAGAGATTATCCCATCTCGGCTTTCTTCTATGCCACACATTCCAGGAGGATGTCGTGGACGCTGACTCCTGATCTTCACGGCAAGCCGGGGAAGATCTTTCATCTGAAAGGAGCTGACCAGGGGTCGTTTGTTAGCCGTCCTTCTGGCGTCGTGACGTTGTTCAGGGGACTGTGCCCGGGCAGCGTCTTGAGTGAAGACAGTTCAGTGATCCAGTCGGTCCAATTGCTGACTTTCTGCAACGACTTCATGGTGCGAGGGGGGGTATACCCCAAGGAGAATCCTCGGTGCAATGGGTGGATTACCCCAATAAACCTCCGATGGACTTGCCTAGTTGACTGGGCCTTGAAATATTTTCGGAGAGAGCTGGAGGTCATCGGACTATATGCTGCTGTGAGTGCGACGAGTGTTGGGTTGCCTCCCAACCCTAACCTGTTTCTGGCACTGATGGAGCGATACATTTCGCTCACCGGGACCTTCGCCACTCCACTGGGGGAGTTGGGGTTGGCCCTCCATGAGATGTCAAGGATCTCGAGACTGCCGATGGGGGACACCCCATATGAAGAGTATGTTCCCACCAACCGGGAGTTGGAGGACTCGGACCCTCGGGTTGTGGAGGTGTATCAGGAGCTGATGTGCCACTACTTCGCGTGCACTGCTTTTTATAATGAGCCTTCTGATTTGGCTCACACCACTAAGTGGATGTCCTACCTCTTCTTCCACCGGGCCAGGGCCGTCAAGTCGAAGAAAGTTTCGGGGGGCAAGAATGAGCCCGTGAACTGTTTGGGCGTGCTCAGTGCCCAGGTCGTCGAGGATCTTATGGAGGAGGCTAAAGCTCCAGACCAGATTCTCAATGACGGGGTAGGAAAGTACCCTTGAAAGTACCCTGAAGGCACTAAGGCCTATAGTTACTTGAGGCGCTGCCGCAGGCCTTTGTCTGAGGAAGCCCGACTGGCTGGTTTCCTCTCCATATGGTTGCGTCGAGCAGTAGTGCCTGGTATCGCGTCCACGGACCGCATTAACCGGAATATCCTGTGGCCTGTTGTTCGTCTGGTGTTCGGGGCAAGACTGGGCTTGCTCCCTGCCATGGTGTGCCGTATACAGGCTGGTTTGAGAGCCATGACTGATGGACTGCTCGTTGATGAAGCTCGGCGTGATAGCTTTCCTCGGGTAGAGTTACCATACCTGTACCTGATGGGATGGTTAATTCTCCACAACCCCCGGGTGATGTCTCCCGGCCCTGGCAGTAGTTCGGGGGGTAGTTTCTTGCTGAACTACAAGGACTCCCTCTGGAACGTGAACACAGTCTTAGACTGTCGGCTGGTGCCGAGCCTCGGTCATTGCTGGAAGCTCCTCTGCACTGTCCCCTCTGTGCATCACAATCAGTCGGGGATTAGGCTTGAGGATTTAGGTAGAGAGAAGACCAATCTTTCTTCGAAAGCTTTTAATTGGTTGGTCTGCATCAGACCCTCCCATTTGCTGTACATAAGCGAAGATTATTGCTTCTTCGAGCCTTACTTGCCCAGTCGGTTCGCCAGGCAGTTTGGGTACGATCAACTGCATGTGGGCAATGCCGTCACCAGCTTCAGGTCCAGGGGCGGACTCATTGATGGAGCCAGAGGATGGCGTTATTTTATCATGGGTTGCACGAGAGCAATCTTTACCATGCCGGTTGTCACACTCTCCAAGGAGCTGCGCATCCTCCATTTGTATGCCCAGTTCTACGTGGCGATCAACACCTTCCATCATAATTTTGACATGCGTGGAAGCTTTAGGGTGCCTTCTCCCAAGCCTGGGGGAAGAGTCGAAGTCCCCTCGGTTTCGTCTGACGAGGATGAGGAGTCCGTCACTCCGGATGAGCCTCTGGTATCGGTGCCGAGGTATAAAGTGCCTCCGCCTGCGGGGGCTTTAGCAGTCTCTGGGAAGCGAAGGGCTCCTGCCTCGAAGCAGACTTCCCCTCGTAAGAGGAAGAAGAAGACGGTTAATCGTTCTCTCCGGATTCCTGGCATTGAGGCTCCTAGAGAGGAACCTACTGTTTCTCCTGTTGGGGATATCTTTTTGATTGGAGGTTCCCCGCCTTTTGGAGAGGGACCCTCAGTTTCGGCTGGTGGTGCCGGAGAACTCCTGCTTGAGGTTGCCGTTGCTGCCACTGCCTCTGGTAGTGGAATAAAATCGCCTGCGTGGCCGAGGCAAATGGGAGAATCTTTTCCTAGACCAGCAATGGATGAAACTCCTGCCGCGTCCGTGAGCATGACTAGCGAGATTCCAGCTGACGAACCTCGACTGCGTCTTGGTGAAGGCTTGGTAGAGCTCCTGGCGATGTCGGTTGGTCCACCTTCTTCTCCAGGTATGACAGTTCGTATTGCGTCATTAAGGCGTGATATAGCTACATCGGCTGCAGACGCGACATATATATCGTTGGCTACGGGTAAAGGTCATCTTTTATGTCTCCTCTTAGAAAGATTACTATCATATTGATATCAACTTTCTTGTCCTCTTCTCAGGGGGTGGCATCCACGGGAAGTATAGCGTTGAAGTGCCTTCTGGCTCTGCTCGGGCTCCCGGCAATGATACGGAGGCGTTTGACTTCGAGGAGGAAATACCTTCGGGGGCCAGCTCGCCCGGAGTAGTTTTGTTACCTCAAGAGGAGGACGAACCCGTTATCATGACCTCGCCTCTTGCGAGTATGCCGATGACTTCGATCGTCATTGTCGCACCTTCTTTGGTCGTACTATACGTCGAGGCGGCGGCTGTGGCCACTTCGTCTGCAATTATTCCTGGAGGGGAACTCGCCAATATCGTGGCCACTCCTGGCGTTCAACCAGATCTGGTTGCGCTGACCGAGCTGTATACCAGCCTCTTTTATACCATTTTGAAAATGCTGATATCAATGGTATTGGCGAAGAATCTGGGTTTTGAGCGTCTGAAGAAGGCTTCCCAGTTTTCGATTGGGGCGGTCAGGGAGTTCGGCGATTCTGGGGTGGCTGATGCCCTGGAGGCGATGGTTAATGGGTTGGAGCAACCTATTAACGAATATTTGCAGCTGGCTTGGGGCAGTCTTGAAGCTGAGGTCCAGGCCAGATATGACCTCATGACTGCGCGGCTTACTAAACAGCTGGAAAGCCTAGACAACTCCATCAAAGCACATAAGCTGGAGATGGATGAAAGAAAAGCTGTCGTGGAGGAGGCTCTTGCTCTTCAGACAAAGTACCAATCCGAGCATGAAGGGAATGTAGCGAGGGCCCACAAGTTGAAGGAAAAACTTGCTCTGGCAGAGGAGTGGGCTTCCCAGTCGTTGGCAGGTCTAGATGTAGCGACTGGTCGACTGAGCACAGCACGACGGGATCTGGAGCGTACAGAAGCTGCCCGAGCTGGCTCCCTTCGGGCAAGGGCCGAACTGTCTTTTATGAACAATCCCGAGGCACGGCTGGAACAGGCCCGCGCTGATGCCTTGGTTTCCAGGGACGAGAGGGTAGCTGCACTGGCAAATCTGATTCACGATCTGACCGCTCCCCCACAATGATGTACCCTTTCTTCTTTTTGCTTCCCCAATGTAATTATGCTCTTTTCGGGAATAAATAAAGCGAATCTTTTCTGACTTTGTGGACCCATCATTTCGGAATATAAATGACAGGTTTGGGCGAGAGTGATATCAGAGGTAGTATGGACGTGATAGACTCTCGATAAACTTCTAGCAGGACATACCTATTCAGAGGTCATACGGACATGATAGAATATGACCTAGCTAGTTTCGTTTTGGAAGTAGTTTTGTCAGAATTGAGACTCTCGCTATATTCCACTTGAATATAGGAGGTTTAAGCATAGTGCCTCTTCAGGAATTTACCGTTGATAGGAGTCATGAACAGGTCTCCATTAGGCTGGGCTAACCTGTAAGCGCCGTTCGAGAACGTTGTCTCGATCACATAAGGGCCTTCCCACTTGGGCTGAAATTTCCCTTTACTCCTGTGAGTAAGAATCATCGGCCTCCTTACGGCTAAAACTAGCTCGCCGACTTTGAACACTCTTTCCTTTACTTTATGATTGAAAGCTCTGAAAATTCGTGCTTGGTAGAGCGCGATGCACTGTTGAGCTTGGAGGCATTTCTCGTCTAATCCCTCTAGCTCTTGAAGCCTTAACAGGTCATTCTTTTCTTTAGTCAGCTCATTAGTCACGGCTATCCTGAGTGACGGGATCTGGATTTCAATGGGGAGAACTGCTTTGCTCCCGTAGACCAGTGAAAATAGGGTACAACCTGTTGGTGTTCGTACCGTTGTGCGGTACGCCCAGAGACATTCGCCCAGCTTCTCATCCTAATCTCTTTTGTTTGAAGAGACAAACTTCTTCAAGAGTTTGATAATAGTTTTGTTGAAAGCTTCCGCCAAACCATTAGCAGCTGGATAATATGCCGTAGAGGCAATATTATGTATCCGATTTTTATCGCAAAATCGATGAAACACTTGGGTGATGAACTGAGGTCCATTGTCATGGATTATCCTTCGGGGAATCCCAAAGCGATAAATGACGTGATGCTTGACGAAGCTGATTACATTAGATGCCTTCACCTCAGCAAGAGGGATCGCCTCTGCCCATTTGGAGAAGTAATCCGTGATGGCCAGTATGAACTGGTGACCTCTGGAAGAAGACGGGTGAATAGGACCAATGATATCCATACCCCATGCTTCGAAAGGCCAGGACACAACCGTAGGATGTAGATATTTAGACGGTTGGTGTATGAAGTCTGCATGAACCTGACAGGCTCTGCATTGTCTTGCATAGTTGATCGCGTCCGTGATCATAGTGGGCCAGTAATAGCCCATTCTCCTGATACGATCCTGTAGCTTAGGACCGGGCTGGTGCGCTCCGCATATGCCGTCGTGAGCTTCCCAGATAATCTGTCGTGCTTCGTCGTTAGAGAGACATCTCAATAGTAGTCCGTCGTAGGTCCGGCGATATAGGCATTGTGAAGATGCATCAAAGTAGAAGCGTAATGATCGTCTTTTGACGGATACTGCTTCTTTGGGGTCCTCCGGCAAGATTCCGTATGCGACAAAATCTATGAAAGGACTTCTCCAGTCTCTTCTAGGGGGATCTGTGTTCACAGCATAGCTGCGTTCTATGTGAAAGTTGTTCTTCACACAGAATAAATCTCTGTTAAGAAGGATTACCGAATCCTGCCTTCTTATAGGAGTGGCTAAATCTGCAGCTAGACTGGCTAGGGCATCAGCTTCCAGATTCTGAGATCGAGGTACATTCTCTAGGAAGAACCCTTTAAATGTCATGGCTATCTCGACCGTTGCTTGGTGATAGGGGATGAGGTCTGGATTCCGAACTTCATATATTCCTCTGACTTGATTGACGATAAGCAGAGAATCACCGAAAGCTTCCAGGGAGACGACCCCCAGCTCTTTGGCGACTTGGAGCCCGATTAGCAGAGCGTTGTACTCTGCCATATTGTTGGAGCATGGCTCGCTAAGAGAATATGCTCGGTAGATGACGAGTTTATCAGGAGTGACGCGGACAATTCCTACCCCTGAAACCACGTTTCCCTGTGGACCAGTCCTGGAGGCGTCGTCGAAGAACAGTTGCCATGCGTCACTTTCCATTGCGAAATTGCATTCTGTAACTTTGTCGTAAATGTCCTCGTATAATTTGGAGGCCTCCGGGTTCGGATGAGCAGCTAGAAAGTCAGCCAGCGCTTGGCCTTTGATGGACTTCTGCGGGACGTATACCATGTCATATGGTGTTAACAGCATCGCCCAAGTCGTGAGTCGGGAATTAAGAGCACTTGGCTTGCTCATCTGTACTCGAAGAGGGTTGATCCTGGAGATGATATGAATGGTCTGGCCGGCGACATAGTACCGCGTCTTCTAGATAGCGAACATCAGAGCCAAGCATTCTTTCTCCACTGGGTTGTACCGGTGTTCGGCTCCGACCATCATCCTGCTGAGGTAGTAGATAGCCTGTTCATGACCCATATCATTCTTTTGTGCGAGAAGAGCTCCTAGCGAATGATCCATTGCTTGAACGTACAGCAAGAATGGTCTTCCTATGACAGAAGGCACCAGAACTGGCGGACTGGTGAGATAGCACTTGATATCTTCGAACGCTTGTTGACAGGTTTTGTCCCATACGAAGGATACACCTTTCTTCATAAGATGCGAAAAGGGCTGATATCTTCCCGAGAGGTTGGATATGAACCTCCGGATATAAGCCAGACGGCCTTGAAATCCCCGGAGTTCCCTCAGATTACGGGGCGGTCGCATTTCTACGATGGCCTGGACTTTGTCAGGGTCCACTTGGATGCTTTTGGCAGTGATGACAAATCCCAGGAATTTGCCACTAGATACACCCAGAAAGGACTTCGTAGGGTTCATCTTGAGTTAATATTGGCGCATTAACCCGAATACCGTCCTCAAGTCTTGAATGTGATCATCTTTGAGACGGCTCTTGACGGCTATGTCATCCACGTAATATTCTACTGTTTTGCGTAAATGCTCATGGAATATGTTACTCATAGCTCGTTGGTATGTAGCCCCGGCGTTCTTCAATCCGAAGGGCATGACCGTATAGCAATATACTCCCAACGGGGTCCGGAAGGCAGTGTGCTTCTCATCTTCAGGGTGCATCTTGATCTGATTGTATCCTGAGAATCCGTCCATGAAATACATGCGTTCAAAACTGCAGGTGTTGTCGATCATGATGTCTGTGATGGGAAGAGGGAACTCATCCTTGGGGCAGGCTACATTCAGATCTCGGTAATCGATACAGATACGTATTTTCTCATTTTTCTTCATGATTGGGACAACGTTGGCGACCCAGTCGGGATGTTGTTCTTCTCGGATAAAACCGCAGGCTATCAACTTTTTGACTTCAGCTTCGATGGCGTCCATCATATCCGGGCGGAACAGGCGTTGGTGCTGCTTCATAGGCTTCGAGTCGGTCAATATATTGAGTTTATGAGTAGCCACCTTCGGGTCAAGGCCCGGCATGTCCTCATAATTCCACGCAAAGACGTCGATATATTCTTTTATCAGCTGGATAACTTCTTCCCATTCAGCTGGGGAAAGATTGTTACTGATGAATATCAGCTTTGGCGAAAGTTCACCCCCAACATCAACCTGGATAACTTCGTCTTTGGTGGGAGGTTCTCTTTGCTCGAAGCAGAATTCCTACTGCGTATCCATTTGTTGGGCCCAAGAGTCATTCTCAAACGGCTCAGGATCCTGTTCATCTGCTTCAAAGGGATCTGCCACTACCATATTCACTGATAGTGTTTGTTCGAGAGCATCAGGTGAGTCGGAGGGCGACGAGCCATTCTGGGAGGAGAAAAAGATATCCTCGTCTGACTTAGAAGTCGTAAGGGAGGTGGAATACCCTAACCCGAAACGGGTTTGCTGATAGCGGGGGTCGCCGTGCAGCGGCGTTCGTCTGCCTCTTTCGTAGTTGAGGCCTGGCTTTCGCTCCAAGTCATAGCCCATGTTTTGCATGATCCTCAACGCTTGTGAGCTGTATCGGTTAACCTGCATTTTTCCAGTATCGTTATCGAAAGGATCTTCTTGGATAGCCGGTTGATTGCGCATGCGGCCGAAGACTATTGATCGCTGGTTGCTGCAGGTAGGAGGGACAATGAAGATAGAATCCTCATGCGGTCCATACGTCATGACGACGTTGGATGATGACGCTACTTCCCAGACATACGAACGGTAGGAGTTCATAACTTCCAAGAATTTTTGTGCTATGGGTTCTACCTCGTCACGGGGCATGGATTCCTGATTTGGATTTTGAGCACCAATATACTGGAAAAGAGGATGTTTATTATCATCTGGAACTTCGTTCCTGGTTGTATTTATATCGGTCGACTGCCTGTCGTGCCAAAGCTTGATGACCATAGGTGGAGGCTTCTGGTTCAAAGTGATCACTAGAGGATCACTCCCTTTTTCTGACCTGGTCTTGTCCAGGTGAATAGCCATAGGCTCCATGGCTTTCGGACGAGTGGTTCGTCCTTTCACTCTGATTGACAGCGGTAGTGCGGCAGAGGATTCTTCTGGCTCCCGGTGGGATTCCTTCCCTGCCTCGCCTGACACTTCTTCTGTGTGGTCTTGAGAGTACAACACGGTATTGGAATAGTAGGATTCTACTCCTTTAAACGGGTTTAGGTCAGCAACCTCCGTTTGTATCGTTCCTTGGGGGTCTACATATTTGAGACATTGATGTAGAGTTGAAGGAACGATGTTGTGGTCGTGGATCCACGGTCTTTCCAGCAAAATATTATAGGACACCTCTGAATCGATGACGTAACACATGGCCACCGATCTGAGGTTGCCAATCTGGATCCTCAGGCGAATTTTCCCCAACGGCTTACTTCTTCCGGCGTTGAAATCCACGATTGTAGTGGAGGTGTAAGCCAATTCGCTGGTAGGAATCCTCAGCGGCCTGAGCAGACTGTGAGGGATGATGCTGATCGACGATCCCAGATCTATGTGAATTCGATCGACCTCCATGGAACCGACGTACCCAGTGTAATAGAGGGGCCTGTCATACCTGTTATGTTTTAACAGCATGTCATCTTGAGTGAAAGTGATATTTGGGACCACTTCCATTACACTGTGGCATTGAGGACACGCTACTGGTTCTTCGTCGGGGGACTTGAGCTGGGTCAAGCATGCCTTCGCCTGCATCAGTGCTTCACTCAAGACTAGACGAGTGTCTTGGGAGAGCCTGAGTAGCTCGAAGATGAATAGCCTGGCTGGTGTTTTAGCCAGTTGAGCCAGTATGTCGAAGTTGTATGGCTTCTCTAAACCTTTGTTTGGAATATTTTTCACAGGTTTATCAAAGCGCACTTCTCTTTGCTTCCCCTTGTCCGCCGGAGTTGGTTTTGAAGGACCAGCATCTGGTACGACAGGGTCTGGTCCTGAAGGTTTGGCAGCTGAAGCGTCCACCGGTGCCTCTTCCTGACTTGCTCCATAGTCATTGAGGTAGGCTTTCCCTGAACGGGTTGCAGCAAATACCTCATCTTCGTCTGATGGCGAAGAAGTTGCGACCATATGGCATGGTTTGTATTTGGAGCTCTTTTTAGACGTAGCCTTAGTATCCTCCTCGAGCTCTGACACCAAATTTGGATGAACCCACATAATCTCGCCCTGCTGGATGGTTAGGGGTACCAGGTCATGATTTTGACCCCTAGCTGGAGGGAGATTGATGATGTTCATCGTGGTCCAGGAAATGGGTGTGACACCGTCCGAGACTTTTTGGGAAGGCAGATTGCCAAACCGCAGAGAGATCATGTTGGCCGTGTCCATCTTCTCGGTGTTGTGCAGAGTGATGGCCTTAGCATCGATTAACCCCTGGATCTTCCTTTTCAGTATGTAACACGCCTATGTTGGGTGGTGTATATATCTGTGGAAGATGCAGTATTTGGGGTCGTCAGTACTGCCGACTTCTTGGGGCCACCTTAGCTCCAGAAGGGTGATCTTGCCACTCTTGCCGAGACACTCGAATATACTTGGGATATCGTCGTCGTCAAAAGAGTAGACTTCGACGGGCCTGGAAGTCCCGGGTCTCGTCTGTGTGGTCGCCGTAGTCTTTTGTCTGGATGTATTGATCGCCAGAGCTTCTTTTCCCTTGGAGCTGCGAGAATGGTCGCCGCTGGGAGATGACCTTTTGCCTCTGTCAGAGGCGGAGATCATAATGCCATTGTCGCGCGCCTTGCGACTGTTGTCTTCGGCGGCCGAGGCCGAGATGATGCACGAGGGCCAATCATGAAACTGATATGGTCCTGTAAACACCGAGACTACGGGAAGGAGGTTCTTCCTACAAATGTCTACTAACGCAGAGTCTGGAACTCCTGGAGGCATCTGTAAGGTGGCCTGACGAAAACGTTCAATGAAGGTGCGAACGTCCTCCTTTTCCCTCTGCTTGACTTCGATGAGAGAGGACATAGACATGTCCATTCCTCCCTCGTAAAATTACGTAAAGAATAAAGCTTTGAAGTCCTCGAAGGAAGTAATGTAGTTGTCCGCCAAGCTACGGTACCACTGATAGGCTACTCCTGAGAGGCAGCCTTTGAACACCAGAGTGAGGAGGGCGTCGTTCCCTTGTAGCAACACCGTCATCATACTGAAATAGTTTATGTACTGACTTGGTGATGTTTTTCCCTCGAACAGAGCCATAGTCTGAGGTTTGTACCTTGGAGAGAAAGGGACCTCTTCCCAGATAGCTGGGTAAGGCTGGTTGACTCCCAGTTTCTTGAGCTGGTCTTTGTGCTTCAAGGCGTCAAACTGGGCTTTCAACTCCCGTACTGCCTGCATCAAATTTTCAGTTGGAGGCGGGACTACGGTGTAGTGCGGAGTTGGTTGTATCGTGACTCCAATAGGGGGTAATATATTCTCCGAGTGAGGAAGCGGAGGAACTGCTGACTCTTGATCTAGAGCAGGCTCTTGGCTCGGGTTGGATGGTGGTAAGTCCACCCCTACACGTATCTGAGTTGGCGGGGCCGACGCTTGAGCCATGGCAGTTGCGTGCTGAGTTAGCATCATCTGGTGCATGTTCTCCATTATGGATTACATTTGTTTCAGAGATGTCTCCAGTACAGTGATGCGTAGTTCCACGTTTCCTGATGGCGAAGCTTCCTCGCGTTCATCTTCAATGGTGTAAACTCCCATTTCCCTGGACGTCATCGAAGGATTAGTATAGGTCACCGCAGAAGTCGACTCTATACTCTCAGCATCTGATCCGGGAGATTGGCGACCCCCAGCGTCGGAATCAGACGAGTACGAAGCTGGTTGCTGTGACCTTGTATGGGTATTTTGGAACACCCCAGCTTCAGTGTTCCTGAGGAGGTCTTCGAATCTCCTTTGGCTCGGAGGCCTAGAGGGATGACATCTTGAGCTCGACCCTCCTCTAGGTATGTGTGAAGCCATGTTCACGGATGCATGCGCGAGCTCTTCTTCCTGAAAAGACTGAGAGTAGCTCAATCGGTCGAAAACCGACCGTTTTGCTTTAGAACAGCAGCAGTCAATCACAATTTTATGACTATTACAACATTGCTCGCTAGGGGGCGTAATAGACATGTTGGAAGGTCCCCTCTCCTTACGCTTCTGGATTAGATATTTGCGCAAGTCAGGAGGAGTAGAGGAAGAAGACGACGATTTGTTCCTTCTGTTCCCATCAGTGGGCAGGCGGAGATTGGGCACCATGGTTTTCCCTGTGCCACCTGTGTATATCAGATTGGCCATTTGGGTGGCGAATAATCCCCGGGGAGAGTGTCTTTCCGCAACCTGAGCTTGCTTTACGCCGTGGGGCTTCGCCTGACGTAATTTAGAGATTTGCTCAGACTGACGTAAAGCTGAAGAGGTCCTCAGTCGGCCGTCGGCTTCCCGCGTAATCCGGAGGGTAGGCAGATTGCTCCCTCGCTGGCGTAAAGGCCGAGAAGTTGAGTACTCTGCCGCTTGCTTTCCCTTGCGGAAATCACAGTGCTCATCTGGTTCCCCATAGAGGTCAGATATTGTCTTGCGCACGGAGCATGATTTGTACTTTCGATTTGGCGCTGAGGCATCATCAGAAGTTTGGTCTGTACCGCGCGTAGCGGAAGACTGGTTTCTACGCGTAGAGCGCAGTGGATACTTCTGGGTTAGCGTTGAGGCTTTGCCCGAAGTTTTGTCTGTACCGCGCGTAGAGGGAGACTGGTTTCTACGCGTAGAGCGCACTGGATACTTCTGGGTTAGCGCTGAGGCTTTGCCCGAAGTTTCGTCTGTACCGCGCGTAGCGAGAGACTGAATTTTACGTGCAGGACACGGAGGGAGCAATGCTACAACCTCATTGGTCAGAGAGGTCGAAGAGATCGGAGAGATCAGAGAGTCCACAGGAATGGTAGAGGATGTCTTGGGCATCCAGACTTTGCGCAGCTTCCTGTTGTCTTGGACGGAGAGAGGATGAGAGCTACCCCCGGTTCGAAGCATGTCTTCGTAGGCAGACTGGTCGAATTGGATGACCAGTGTCTTCTTCATGGTTCCTATAGATACCGCATCGTGTTGAGCAATCGCTTCCTCGTCAGAAGAGAAAGATGTCCCCAGCAGAGTCGCCATCTTGTTTGTGGTATTAAACGAAAGAATGAAAATGTATTCAGGATAGGGTTTATACGAGACCCGCCTTCTTTGGTTTATAAAGTCTTGGGCATCCAGACTTTGCGCAGCTTTCTGTTGTCTTGGACGGAGAGAGGGTGAGAGCTACCCCCGGTTCAAAGCATGTCTTCGTAGGCAGACTGGTCGAATTGGACGACCAGTGTCTTCTTCACGGTTCCTATAGATACCGCATCGTGTTGAGCAATCGCTTCCTCGTCAGAAGAGAAAGATATCCCCAGCAGAGTCGCCATCTTGTTTGTGGTATTAAACGAAAGAATGAAAATGTATTCAGGATAGGGTTTATACGAGACCCGCCTTCTTCGGTTTACAAACAAACTTGTATAATTTGATCCTATACGAGGATATGGGAGTACAATTTATTTAATCTGGGTAAATATTACTATAGGTGTCTGATCTGCAGTCGATCACTTTAGCCCTTGGACCACACGATGTTGAAGAAGTGCCGTAGAAGACAGGAAGCAGCTTCGAAGGTTGCAGAAGAGGGTGGATGCACGATGCCAAAGTCGTCGATCACTACTCTTTGCCTGGGCTCCGGATTCTTCTCTCTCTCTTTCTCTCTCTCTCTCTCTTGACCTCTGGTTCGACCTTCCAATTTGTCGACCTTGTATCTGATATTAGTTTCTTGACTAATTTTTCTCCTCCTCTTTCCTCATTGATAAAGGTCTCTATTTATAAAGTTTTAGTGACAGTGACCACTCCGTCGGTATAGAAATCGAGGAGTGGAAAGTACAGCACCATTTTATACAATGGTTAAAGTAACCAATGCCTGCGTATAGATGATCCTTTGAATGAGCGTGTGATGCGGGTCCAACTAAGGGACAAAACGCGTATAATCGCTACGAAGATCACGACGTAGAAGCCACATAGGTAGGTATCCATTATGTAGAAGAGGTTGGCATAGAAGCCAAATGTCTGTCACCATGGCATAGAAGCCAAATAGTTATCAAACTGGCATAGAAGCCGAGTGGTCATAGAGGTCGAGCAGGCGTAGAAGCCGAGTGGTCATAGAGGCCTAGCAGGCGTAGAAGACGAATAGGCGTTGAAGCCGAGCGGTCATAGAGGCCGAGTAAGCACAGGAGCTGGATGGGCGTAGAAGCCGCTGCATATCGTGCCAGAGTGCTGATATGGACGTTTTAGCCGGAATTACGGCTTTTGAAGATATAATCAAATCTCTTGTATTAAATGCCGAGATTTGCCACCATCCTACGCATTAAATGTGGAGGCGTGTTTTTTAAGGTCTGCAACCCCTTCTGCGCATCAGTCGCAGAGACGTGCCTTGAGAAACTGTCACCGCTCTGTGCATTAGACGTAGAGACGTGCCTCGAGCAACTGTCATCGCTCTGTGCATTGGACGCAGAGACGTGCCTCGAACCCTGTACGGAGTGCAGCTTTTGATGTGGCAGGCGGTTTGTCTACTGCAGAACGTAAACAGCTCGTGTCTGCCTGTGTAAAATAGGACAGCGTATCCCTTCGTGCTTTGTAAAAGAAGTTTAAGCAAAGGGGATGGCGGTAAATGACAGCCTGGGTCACAGTGCTGTGCCATCATTTTAGTCGTCGTCTGGGTAGTCGAGCCGTATCCCTTTGTCAGAAGTCCAGATGTCAGGTTCATTGCAGGATCTTCATTGCAGGGTCTGGCAGGTTCACTTCGGAGAATACGAAGCGTCTCTTGTACACCTTAATGCCGCGTCTGAAAGAGGATGAGTTTTACGCCCTGGAGGCGATAAAGCACCCCGTTTATGCTGAAGTGGTTTGGACGTACTGCCTTACGCGGATGGCCTTTTGAGCTTTTAATATTTCACGCTGTATTTAGTGGAAAAAGCTCTGTTGCATGCTTGATGGCTTTGAAGGCCTCTGCTTACGCTGCTCTGCACCAATATGCTGCGTATAGCCATCCAGCGTATTTTTCATGCTTCTACATTAGTAAGTGTGCC
The DNA here is from genome assembly GCA_036927795.1 of Iris macrosiphon. Classification (NCBI taxonomy): domain Eukaryota; kingdom Viridiplantae; phylum Streptophyta; class Magnoliopsida; order Asparagales; family Iridaceae; genus Iris; species Iris macrosiphon. Next base: position 19,490,396 of record JAYESA010000001.1, on the reverse strand, counting down.
ATAGTAGAAGGGTACCTATAAGTTTATGGGAGAGTATGAGGGAATAATAATACATTATGCTAAGTAGTAGGACTTGTGATACAGGTTGATGTGAGTAGATAGGAGTGGCTAGTGATGGGTATATCACCTGATATTGAGGCTAGTGATGTGTTGGAAGCAATAGGTGAAAGAGTGTCTAGAAATTGTGTGCATGATGCACAGTGGGTGATAAGTGTCAGTATAGAAGTTCATGAGTATCAAAAAGTAAAAATATTATGTCATGGGTTGAGAAATATCAAAATTGGTCATGGAAGATATGTAGTGCATCACTGATTTGTGTATCCGTCTGTAAAGGGTTTGAGGAGAGTTACATATACATCAATAGAGATATGGAACCATATGTCTGCCTTTGAGAGTGAAGTAAAATGTGCGTATTATAGAAGTTAATAACTAGTGCATTGGACGCAAGTGATCATGATTTCTAGTGAGTATGATGAGGTGATCTAATGATGAAGTATCACACCGTATCCCACTAGATTTAGGATATGCATGTGACATGAGTCCACCACATATCCAAACGTACCCCGAAGGACACAAACAAGTCATATATATTATTTATGAACAATACGAAGAGTCAAATACAAATCTACGTATCCGTGTCAAAATGTGACATGCTCAAAGTCCCGTGTCGGAGAGAAAATCTCTCAAATCAACACGTATCACCAAATTGTTGGGATATGACCTACACGTACCCAATTATGGATACGACCTAGTCCCAAACATATAAGCACATGCCAAATTGATCTATAGGAACAATTGACACACAGAACAAATATCAATCTTGAAATTCTCCCAAAATTTACACAAAAAGTACCATAACTTTCTCAATAGGCCTCTTATGCACACAAAACCAAATCCTATGGGTAGCCTATACAAATGGGTTAATTTCCCATAGTTAAATCTCAGATTTAGAACCTAAATTAAGGGCGAAAACTAAATTGTACCTATTGGGAGATGGATTTCCAATGAAACCTCCAAATATGATAAAATTGGCCTCCAACTTGTAGATCCTTACTCCTCTTTGTAGATCCTTGCTTCCTCCTTCTAGATCCTTGCTCCACTAGCCTCCAATGGTAATTTGAGAAGGAATTGAGATAAAATTTGGTAGGGAAATGAAGTAGAAATAAAAGAATTTGGTTGAGAAAAATTTTAGATCTAGTTTCCAAATGAAAAGAGGAGAGAGAAAAAATTTCTCTCTCTCTTTATAGGCCGGCCCCCTTTTCTCCTTTCTTAAGCTACTATAAATTGTCTAATATACCCCTTGGGGTCTCTCATGAAGAAATAATTAAGGAAGGAAGCTTCTAGTCTAATAGTTTAATTAATTTAATCCATCTCCTAATCAATGGGCTTTCTAAATGGGCTAAATTCTATCAATTAATTCATGTTGGTCCATGAGTCTAAATTAAACTAGTTAGGTCCACTAACACAAGTCCAAAATAAATAACTAACATCTAACAATAATTAAATAATACAACAAATAATTATTTATCATGCATAATATTTAATTAAATATAAAATTACTAAAATACCATTTCCTAGAAAATGTGGTAGTGACAATGTTTAATTTGAGAATAATTTTGGTGAGTATATTATTTTGGATATTGATCTTGGGTAGATAGGCTTTGACCCTTAGACAGACAAATATTTTCTGGATTACGAATTAGTTGGCATTGGCGCATTAGTTGCACTGGTTGGAAGTATGTTGTTGAATCAGGGTAGAGTTTTCTATATTGGTTTTATGGTTTAACCCAAGAATAACAATTAAAATGATTCTTAGAATTCGTCCATCATAGATGAGTTTCCATAATGATTGAGTATAGCTTCCGGACAGCTGGCCTTAGAGACTTGACCGAAGAAATAAAGTGACTGTAGAAGATCTATAGGATGACCCTAATGATATTGCATAAGTAATTGCAACGAGGATATAGATATTAAGTTGTGCATGTTGAGAGATAAGTTTAGGTGTATATAAAGACAGTGAAGTAAAGCAGTAAAGTAGAGAGAGAAAGCAAACGCAAAGATCAAGATGTATACTAGTATCCCTCTGAGAGGACTAGTCCAGTCCCGAGAACTCAAACTCAGAGTTTTATCCACTATAATCACCAATATTGAATCACAAGCTTTGATCTCAAGGCTTACCACTTCTTTACACCATGAGGTTTGATCCGAAGTCTCGCAACTTCACAGCTAGAGAGAGTGAGAAACTGATGGAGCCAAGCTCTTTACAACTCTGTAGACTTCTAGACCGAAATAATACTTGGCACTAGGAAGGCTAGAGAGTTGCGCTTGGAGATGAAAAAATTAAGGCTCAAATATTTGCTCACAATAAGATGAAAGGATTAAGAGAAGACGAGTGAGTAAAAATATAGAAATCCAATCATATTTATAGTGTGTTGGCAAACAGAATTCAGCAAGAATTCGGATGGGGTTCAATTCAAATTTTTGAACGTTGGGCCAGGAAATCAGGGATATTACTACTATTCTGATTTCATACCAAAGGGGTAACCAAGTTCGGTCCGAGTTCGGTCCGAGTTTGACATAAATTTGGCCCGAGTTCGGTTTCTAAGTATGGTAGACTTTGTTAATGAATGTAGCCTGATTTGGTGGATAAGTTTGATGGTTTATTTGAGTGGACTAGGTATCTAGGTATAGGTACTTTGATTTGCCAGTACGACTCAGCTTACATCGATCCTAGACTTAAATAAATAAAATATTATATTGAATAAACACAATACAGACGGCATATAATAGCAGTGTTGAGGCTTCAGATCGAGACATATCAATGCATGGTTTAGTTAACTATCAAAATTAAGTTGACTGAGACCGGATGGGCCAATAATCTCTCCGATTTTGATAATTGACATATGAATGATACTACAAGTCTTTGATGTGCAAGGCTCTCCCGTAACTGTGGAGTAGTTGACATGCTAAAGGCAACGTCTATCAAGTATCTTCTTGTATGCTAGTATTATGTATGTCTTTCTCCCCCGTTGTCATATGATCAAAATGACATGCTCCCCAGAAATCAGTGAGATGACAAGAAAATAAGAGAGTAAAGTGTATACAGGATAACATATAATGACAAATAGCAAAAGAAAATTACTTTTATTTAAACTTTATTCTTTGAAAAGAAAGCATACAAAAGCAAATGTGTAGTGGAAACATCATAGTAGAATAACTAAAAGTAAACTTTTAAACATTCAGAAATCCATTGAGTGACTAGTTATTATTGTCTTTATATTCATCATCAAGTTCAACTATTCTATTTGGATCAGAGAAGGCATGAGCTGGATCCAAATGTCTTTGAACATAGGGGTGATCAATGCGAAAACCTTGTTGATTTAGATTCCGGATAATCGAAAAAGGTCTGGTTGGGTGCTTCGATAGGGTGTACTAGATGTCTATCAAAGTATTGCCAAAAGCCTGAGTCTGAAGAGTTTGGCGATGATCAGAAGCACAATAGCATATATCTTTTTTGTGGAAGCAATCACGCAACAGATTAAAAATAGACTCTAAGGTTTGCGGTTATTCATCAACAGGAGGGGCAAAATTAGCAGGATATGTGTTGGAGTTTGATAACGAGTTATATGGTAGAAGCATAAATGGCTCAATTCTTCGAACTCTATTGAGGGATAAAGGTTCCTCAAGATGTGGATAAGTATCCAATGGAATATCGAAATAGCTGAAAATGGTTAGCAAGTACATGGCGTAAAGTAGTAGACGCCCTTTCTTGCGACATTGAACCATTTGAGATAAGATAGTCTGGAAAACATTGAAGTTAATGCCAAAATACAAGTGGTATAAAGCTGACATTTCCAGATAAGAGACCTCATCAAAGTAAGTCTTCTTAGGTAAAAAAGTTGAAAAGATAATACGATGCATTTCAAAGAAGTGACCATTCAAATATCGAGTGTGAAATTTTCTAGGTAGACATTCAAGGGGATGACAAAGGATATTTTTGAAAGAGTCTAGAGTTAAGTTATGGTCGAATTGAACTTGCATGATGTTGACTAGGGTTTGTCCGTCAGCCGGAATACATAGAATTTTACCCAAGTCGTTTGTATCAAATTCAATTGGAATGCCACGAACTCTAGATGAAATAGTTTTATATTCATATGTTAAGTTATAATAGAATATTTGAATAACATTGGTGTAAATATTGGTATGGGTTGTAACAAGTTCTTCAAGTTAGAGTTTTTGAAGAATAGGTAGATAGTCATTGTGTTAGAAGAAAAAATCAATAAGATGGCCAAGACAGATGTATCTCTAAGAGAAGTCATTAAACCAATCATTTAAAATTTTAAGGCTTCAAAAAGTGAAACCATAGATTTCGCCTAAATTTGGCATAATGGGATAGAAAAGAGAGTCAAAAAAGAAATCTATTTTTCTTTTAAGGGCTACATGGGAAGGATGTAGGAAGAAAAAAGTTTATTGTAGATGAGAGGATGTTTTTCGTTGGTTTGAATGAATGAGCCATGAAAAGATATATAAATAGAGTAGCAGAAACCCAAATTAGGAAGAAGATTAATGACATAGCATATTCTAAAATTAAACTAATCGAGTTTAGTCCAAGATCGGCCCGAGTTTGGTCCAATTTCTGTGTACATTTATTTCTAGAATCTTAATGTAACTTTAATTGATATTATGCCTTTCTTGACTTGATATAAATACAGAATAATAAGTGCTGAATTAAATCGTACATTTTTAATAGTTTAGATCATCTCGGAGTAGCTGTATGGGCCAGATCCTAGCTAGCGGTGGTCCAAAAATACTTAAATATTGTGTCGCTTAAGGTTATTTACACCTTTTTGACAGAAGGGCCATTTCGGCTTGTATCCAAAACTTTCAAAACTTTTTGAAAAATGTGACAAAATTTTTTAAAGCATCTTATGATTCTTATATTTTATCAGAATCCAAAATACCTAATTCTTGACGGATAAAGTTGAATCGATCTTCCGCTAAAGGTTTAGTAAATATGTCTGCTAATTGATGTTCCGTGTCAACATATTTCAAACAAATATCTCCGTGTAATTGATGATCCCTTAAAAATTGATGTCGAATTTCTATGTGCTTACTGCGTGAATGGAATATTGGATTCTTAGTGAGATTAATGGTGCTAGTATTATCACAAAGAATATGAATGTTCTTATAGTCCATATTGAAGTCTTCTAGGGTTTGCTTCATCCACACAATTTGAGCACAACAATGTCCTGCAGCGATATACTCAGCCTCAGTTGTTGATAATACAACAGAATTTTGTTTCTTGCTAAACCAGAAGGCTAGAGACTTTTCTAGGAAATGACAGGTGTCGCTGGTGCTTTTTTGATCGATTTTGCATCCAACAAAATCAGCATCCGAGTAACTAGTAAGGTCAAAGGACGTAGTTTTGGGATACCATAAACCTGCCAACAAAGTCCTTTTAAGGTATTTAAAGATACACTTAACTGTGCACAAATATGATTCCTTAGGATTAGCCTGATATCTAGCACAAAGGCATACAACAAACATAATGTCTGGACGACTAGCAGTTAGATATAACAAACTACTAATCATACATCGATACTTACGTATGTCTGTTGGTTTACTGCTTTCATCAAGTTCAAGCTTAGTGGCTGTTTCTATTAGAGTTTCGATAGGCATTGCATTGTCCATGTCAAACTTTTTGAGCAAATCCTTCGTGTACTTAGCCTAATGGATGAAGGTTCATTGTGAATCTTGCTTGATTTACAATCCTAGGAAGAATGTCAGTTCTTCCATCATGCTCATCTCAAATTCACTCTGCATACACTTAGCAAACTTGTTATATAGCATCTCATTAGTAGATCCAAATATGATATCATCAATATATATTTGTACTAATAAAAAAGAATCAGCAAATTTTATAAAAAGGGTAGTATTAATTTTTTCTTTTGAAAAACTGTTTCTAAGTAGAAAGGAGCTAATACATTCATACCAAGCTCGTGGGACTTGTTTGAGTCTGTATAGAGCCTTTCGTAGCTTGAATACGTGGTCAGGGTGTTTAAAATCTTCAAAACCAGGGAGTTGTTTGACAAAAACATCTTCTTTGATAACACCATTTAGAAAAGCACTTTTAACATCCATTTGAAAAAGTTTGAAGTTATAAAAACTAGCAAAAGCACAAAGCATTCGGATAGATTCAAGTCTAGCAACAGGAGCATAGGTCTCATCGTAGTCAATACCTTCCTCTTGGTTGTAACCTTGAGCTACGAGACGTGCTTTGTTACGTGTAACTGAACCATCCTCATTTAATTTATTTTGGAAAACCCATTTAGTATCAATGATCGAATAATCATTAGGTTTAGGAATGAGTTCCCAAACTTGATTACGTTAATCAACGCTTGAGCCTACCTTCGCACACCTCCGTTACTCTTTAGTGTCACGCCCCGGTCCCGCCCGGGCCGCCGCTCTGCCCTGCCCCGCCCCATGCGGCCGGGAATTAATGAACCGGACACGTATCACCGTGCCTCGGCGCGCCGGACGAGAATCATCGCGCCCGTCCCGCGGGTGCGAGGGAGGAAGGGAGCCAAGCGAATGGCCCATTCGAGCTTTCGGGGGACGTGATGCCGCACGGGCCTGGGGTTGCGCCCGTGCAAGGCCAATCATTTAAGTTGATAGTTGGCTATCATCGCATCAATCGAGTAAGCAGCGGAAAGGGACTTGTTGTAATGCAATGCATTAGCCAACTGAGTGTTCGGGACAATCGAGGCAACTTGGGTTTTTTTAGGAAAGGCACACGTTCGTTCCATACATTATGCCCCCTTATATGATAGCATTTTCGGGGCAACAATCGAAACCAGGATTCCGGATCTTCGGGACTGTGGCACGCCTATCGCTCCCTCGGACGATCCAGTACCTGCGAACAAGTAAACTGTTGGTGGGTCAGCATTTTATACAAGTACTGGTAAGATAAATCAACTGAACAGAAACAAGCATTCACTCAAACAGGCACTAAGTAATCATGTTATAAAACATTACATTACTAGTGATCTTTCTAGTTTTACCTAGGTTCGTTTCATGCAGTTCTAGCAGAGTCAATTTACTTGTTTAGAAACATATTTGGAAACAGAGTTTCATATTGAATATGCAAGCAAGAAAACCGTTCATGTTTCAGGGTGTGCGTAGCGTGTCTCGTGCGACTCGAGGGTCAGATGCATAGCTAGACACACGATGCACATTCTTAGGGGCAGTCACTATCCAAGCCAACACAATGACTTAGCTATATGCAGGGCGGTCCCCGAGTAACTCAGGATCGGCAGCTGGTGGAACAGCATACCAATGACTCTTTATCTGATGCTAGAGGCAGCTGTGACTCATGGTTGCTTTGCACTATCATGGTAGCAGCCGTGACACATGCAGTTCAGCTCTCCACCAATAGCCATTATCCGACCGCGTGCTAATGCATGGAACACTATCAAATAAACTCTAGTATACAGACGAGATAAACTATCAGAATACACTCATTGTTGCGGGACAATTCGACTTATCACTTGAACACGTTGAGGCACAGTATGGTTCTCTCGAAGCATAGACGATAGTGAACACATTCATGCACTCTAAGCAGGCGATTCAGGATTCTCGTTAAGCAGGCATTGTTTCAAAGACAAGCTAGGTGAGTTCGTTCATTAACATGCAAGGCAGCTTCTATCATTCTCTTAAGAAAACATTGCAAGCAAAAACTCAGGTTATTATTAAGGCGTGCAAGAATCAGAGAACGAAGTTCTGCCCACTCACCTTGATATATAATACCGGCGCGGAGCAGGGCGTTACATACTTACCAACCAACAAAAAGTTTCATCCTCGAAACTTCAAGGATAAACTTCTCGATATCCCGAGTAGCGATAGTGCCGTCCCTCGCCGTACTCAATCGAAACAATCAAGCAATTCAAGTTCAGGAAACATTTTGCACTTTGAGAATATCTATGGACTTATTGTATGGAACGCTCTTTGCAAAACCATATCGATAATATCTCAGAGTCATAGCAACGGTTTGGGCCAGAGAATCGATTCCGCTCTGATACCATTCTGTCACGCCCCGGTCCCGCCCGGGCCGCCGCTCCGCCCTGCCCCACCCCGTGCGGCCTGGAATTAATGAACCGGACACGTATCACCGTGCCTCGGCGCGCCGGACGCGAATCACCGAGCCCGTCCCGCGGGTGCGAGGGAGGAAAGGAGCCAAGCGAATGGCCCGTTCGAGCTTTCGGGGGACGTGATGCCGCACGGGCCTGGGGTTGCGCCCGTGCAAGGCCAATCGTTTAAGTTGATAGTTGGCTATCATCGCATCAATCGAGTAAGCAGCGGAAAGGGACTTGTTGCAATGCAATGCATTAGCCAACTGAGTGTTCGGGACAATCGAGGCAACTTGGGTTTCCTTTAGCAAAGGCACACGTTCGTTCCATACATTATGCCCCCTTATATGATAGCATTTTCGGGGCAACAATCGAAACCAGGATTCCGGGTCTTCGGGACTGTGGCACGCCTATCGCTCCCTCGGACGATCCAGTACCTGCGAACAATTAAACTGTTGGTGGGTCAGCACTTTATACAAGTACTGGTGAGATAAATCAACTGAACAAAAACAAACATTCACTCAAACAGGCACTAAGTAATCATGTTATAAAACATTACATTACTAGTGATCTTTCTAGTTTTACCTAGGTTCGTTTCATGCAGTTCTAGCAGAGTTGATTTACTTGTTTAGAAACATGTTTGGAAACAGAGTTTCATATTGAATATGCAAGCAAGCAAACCGTTCATGTTTCAGGGTGTGCGTAGCGTGTCTCATGCGACTCGAGGGTCAGATGCATAGCTAGACACACGATGCACATTCTTAGGGGCAGTCACTATCCAAGCCAACACAATGACTTAGCTATATGCAGGGCGGTCCCCGAGTAACTCAGGATCGACAGCTGGTGAAACAGCATACCAATGACTCTTTATCTGATGCTAGAGGCAGCTGTGACTCATGGTTGCTTTGCACTATCATGGTAGCAGCCGTGATACATGCAGTTCAGCTCTCCACCAATAGTCATTGTTCGACCGCGTGCGAATGCATGGAACACTATCAAATAAACTCTAGTATGCAGACGAGACGAACCATCAGAATACACTCATTGTTGCGGGGCAATCCGACTTATCACTTGAACACGTTCAGGCACAGTATGGTTCTCTCGAAGCATAGACGATAATGAACACATTCATGCACTCTAAGCAGGCGATTCAGGATTCTCGTTAAGCAGGCATTGTTTCAAAGACAAGCTAGGTGAGTTCATCCATTAACATGCAAGGCAGGTTCTATCATTCTCTTAAGAAAATATTGCAAGCAAAAACTCAGGTTATTATTAAGGCGTGCAAGAATCAGAGAACGAAGTTCTGCCCACTCACCTTGATATATAACGCCGGCGCGGAGCAGGGCATTATATTTAGGAGGCATCCGCCCCAGATAAACTACCCATCCCGCAGTGTCCCCCCCCCCCCGAATGATCGGTTTTTCAAACTGATTGAGTTCCTCTTGCATAGCAAAAATCCAAAATTCATCAGCAAAAGCTTCAACAGTATTTTTAGGTTCTATTTGAGAAATAAAAGCAATATTTGTAATGGTATCTCTATTTGAGGAACGTGTACTTACACCTTTTGATACATCACCTATTACCAAATCCTCAGGATGATCTGTGGAAAACTTTAGTCTCCTTGGAAGACTTTTCGAATGACTTGTACTATTTGTATTTTCAGATGTCATGTTGGTTGCGGGTTGACTACCTTCATCGTCATTGTTGTTTAGTACTTGAGTGTTGTATTCATCAAATGTAACATTGATTAATTCTTCAATAGTCAATAAGTTCTTGTTGAATACTCTGAATCCTTTACTTTTGGTGGCATAACCTAGAAAAATACCTTCATCGGCTTTGGAGTCAAACTTTCCTAGGTTATCTTTGGTATTGAGAATAAAATATTTGCAGCCAAAAACTTTAAAGTAACTAATTATGGGGATTATACCAAACCAAAGTTCATAGGAGATTTTCTTCGATATAGGTCGAATAAGCACCATATTTAAAATATGGCATAAAGTACTTACAGCTTAAGCCCAAAAGTATTTCGGAATGTTATACTGATTTAACATAACTCTAGCCATATCGCCAAGAGTTCTATTCTTTCGCTCTACAACACCATTTTGTTGAGGAGTTCTAGGACAAGAGAATTCATGAAAAAAACTATTTTTATTGCAAAAATTTTTGAAATCACTATTTTTAAATTTGCCTCCATGATCACTTCGAATACAAGTAATCATGAAATATTTTTCATTTTGAATCTTTTTGCAAAAAGTGACAAATTCAGATAATGCTTTATTTTTGTTTGTAAGAAAATAAACTCATGTGTATCTACAATAACATAAGCATAAAGCTTACCGCCAAGACTGGCGACTCAACTGGATCCAAACAAGTCCATATGCAAGAGTTGTAGAGGTCTAGAGGTACTTACAGACTTGATTGATTTAAAGAAAGATTTAGTAGCTTTATTCTTTTTACAATCAGCACATACCATATCTTTCTTGAAAGTAACCTCTGGTAAGCCTCTTACGAGCTTCTTTGTGGATAGTCTTATAATAGTGTATATGTTTGCATGTCCTAGATGCATATGTCATAACCAACTGTCATATTTGATGGCGTATAGACATTTTTCTGCATTGTTAGTATCTTTTGCAAGATAGAAAATATATATTATCTTTCCTGATCCCTTCAAAGATAACCTTACCTGTGGATCTTTTATAAATAGTGCATTTATTTTTAACGAAGTTAGTACCATAACCATGGTCAGCTAGATGACTATTGCTGAGTAGGTTATATTTTAATTACGTTACTAGACAAACGTCTTTAATGACAAGATAGGAAGGAATACCTATATTACCATTACCAATAATATATCCTTTGAGGTTATTGTCGAAGGAGACATAACCTTATTTCTTCATCGATAGTGTTGTAAATAGGTTAGCATCACCAGTCATATGTCGTGAGCAACTACTATCGAGAATCCACGTGCTTCTAGCATGAGAGGGTTGGTCCACCTACAAAATAAGTTGTAGATGTAACCCTTGTTATCCATTTCTTTGAGGGTCCTGCTGTGTTAGTTTTTGGTACCCATGTATAAACATTCATATCTACTAACTTTTTAGTTGTACAAAATCTAGATATATGTCCTTTCTTACTACAGTAGTGACATATAGTTATGTGGTTGGTGCTTGGTGCAGCATGATATATATGATTGTGTGAAGCAGTTCTTTGTGATCTATATGGATATAATGCATGATTATGTGGGATATTTCTTTGTGGTCTTCGTGGGTATCTATAATAAAATGCATGATGATGTTTGGTTTTATGTGTATGATGTATTCTGAACGTATTTGCATGAACTGTTATGCATGTAGGTAGGAGCATAGTTATGAGTGTTCTTTTGTCTTGCTATGTGTCTCGTGTTAGGTTGGGTAGAGGTTTGTTTGACTTGTTTACCCAATCTAATATCTAATATTTTAGAGGTAGCATATACTTTATCATATTTAGTAGTGAGAGCATCTATTCTACGTACAGCAATGGAATACTTTTTATTTTCAGATTCGAGTTCTTCCTTAAGTTTAGCGTTCTCCTGAGAGCTTTTGTCAAAACTAGGAAGTGCCTCATAGAGGTTAAGCTTAAGTCTAGAATTCTCGTCTGAATCGTTAGAGGTATCATTTACTTCACTTAGTAGATCTATTTTAGTCTGACATTCTTGAACATCTTTCTTAGCATGCTTGTACTTATTTCTAAGTTTCATAAAATTATCAAGCAGATCACTAAAAGCATTACCTAGTTCATCAAAAGTAAAATCATCATAAGAGTTTTTATCCGTTACCTGATCAGCTAACGCCATGAAGCATAGGTTTGCTGCATCTCGAGGATTCTCTTCTTCAGATTCACTAGCTTCGCTTTCGTGCCAGATACTAGTGTTTGCATATTTTCGTAATGATGTTCTTCTGGATGAGTGATTGTGGCAAATTTTTTTCTTAGGGTTGGACAATCTTTCTTTATATGCCCTGTCTTTTTACAGTTGTAGCATATAGGCTATTCATCACTGTTGTCAGTAAGCTCATTCTTCTTTGATCTCTCAAGCTTTAGAAATTTCCTAAAGTTTTTAGTGATCAGGATAACTTCCTTATCTTGAGACTCATCGTCGTCGAAGTTATAGTTGGTGACCTTTTTGTGATATGTCTTAAGAGCAATTATCTTCTCCTTGGAAGTGGGTTCTTCAAATTTCTTGAGATCCAGTTCGTGAGTCATTAACTTGCCCATGAATGCCTCAAGAGTCGTCGTGGTAAGATCAATCTCTTCTATGATTGTAGTGGCCTTGGAATTCCAATTCTTGGTGAGTCCCCTGAGTACCTTGCGAATCTTCTCATGATTATTGTACTCCTTGCCAAGTGATAATAGAGGGTTGACGATGTCGAGGAATCTCGTAAATATTAGAGTGATCGTCTCATTTTGCTTCATCTTGAATGCTTCATACTCTTGTGTTAGACGACTTATTTTTGATTCCTTCACTAGAAAGGTTCCTTCATGAGTGACCTCAAGAAGTTTTCATACTTCGTACGAAGTTCCTTAAGTGGAGACCCTATTAAATTCAGTTATGTTTACAGCACAAAATAGAACGTTAATAGCTTTAGCATCAAGACTAGCTTTTTTTTCGATGTTTGTGTATTTATCATGAGGTTTCTCTATAAGGTTGCCATCTATGACTATTCTAGGTGGCTTCTTGTATCCTTCTACTACTACAGCCCAAAGGTCAAAATCAAATAACTTTAGGTAGAAACTCATACATGTCTTCCAGTATGTGTAGTTAGTGCCATCAAATAATAATGGCCTATTTGTGGACTAGCCTTCACCATTGTTGGTGTGGATAAATCTAACAGTTTCCATAAGTCTCTTACGATGTTAAGCCGAATTTCAAGAGAACTAGCTCTGATACCAATTGAATGACCGTAAAGCAACTCTAGGGGGATGAATAGAGTGCAGCAGAATAATCTACCCAATTTAAGATTATCAGAATGAAGACAGTTGCTAACTAACTGTGTACATAAAAACAGTGAAGTAAAGCAGTAAAGTAGAAATAAAAAGCAAACACAAATATCAAGATGTATACTGGTTTCCCTCTGAAAGTACTAGTCCAATCCCGAGAACTCAAGCTTAAAGTTTTATCCACTACAATTACCAATAGTGAATCACAAGCTTTGATCCGAAGCTTGCCACTTCTTTACACCATGAGGTTTGATCCGAAGTCTCATAACTTCACAACTAGAGAGAGAGAGAGAGAAATTGATGGATCCGAGCTCTTTACAACTCTGTAGACTTTTAGACCGAGATCGCACTTGGCACTAGGAAGGCCAGAAAGTTGCTCTTGGAGATGGAAAAGTTAAGACTCAGATGTTTTCTCACAATAGGATAGAAGGATTAAGAGAAGATGAGTGAGTAGGAATGTAAAAATTTAATCATATTTACAGTGTGTTGGAAAACAGAATTCGACAAAAATTCAGATGGGGTTCAATTCAAATTTTTGAACGTTGGGCTAGAAAATCAGGGATATTACTACTGTGCTAATTTTATACCAAAGGGGTAACCGAGTTTGGTCCGAGTTCGGCATAAATTTGGTCCGAGTTCGATTTTTAAGTATGGTAGACTTTGTTAATGAATGTAGCATGATTTGGTGGATAGGTTTGATGGTTTATTTGAGTGGACTAGGTATCTGGGTATAGGTACTTTGATTTGCCAGTGCGACTCAGCTTACATCGATCCTAGACTCAAATAAATAAAAGATAACATTTGAATAGATGCAATACAGATGGCATGTAATAGCAGTATTTAGGCTTCAGATCGCGATATATTAATGCATGGTTTAGTTAACTATTAAAATCAAGTTGACTCAGACCGGATAGGCCAACATAAAACTTTTCCTTCCTGAGAGTCTCCAAAACTATCCTCAAGTGCTCTTCATGCTCCTTCGGGGTCTTCGAATACACAAGGATGTCATCAATGAAAACCACCAAGAACTTGTTAAGGTACTGGTGGAATACCTTGTTCATCTAGTTCATGAATACCGTCGGGGCATTAGTCAACCCAAACGGCATCACCATAAACTCAAACTGGCTATACCGAGTCCAAAAAGCTATTTTCGGAATGTCTTTCTTCTTCACCTTCACCTGGTGGTAGCCTGACCTCAAGTCTATATTCGAAAATACCTTCGCTCCGCTTAACTGATCAAAGAGATCATATATCCTCGACAGCGGATATTTTTTCTTATAATGAGGTTGTTCAGGGCCCTGTAGTCGATACACATGCGTACCGTCCCATCTTTCTTCGATACAAACAATACCGGAGTACCCCACGGTGATAAACTGGATCTGATGAAACCCTTGTCTTGCAACTCATTAACCTGCTTCTTCAACTCAGCCAGTTCGCTGTTGTTGACCATATAGATGTGCTGTGATATTGGCTCTGCACCTGGCATCAAGTCTATAGAGAACTCAACATCTCTGTCTGGTGGCAATCCTGATAACTCCTCTGAAAAGACATTCAGGAACTCTGCTATCAAAGGATGTGGTAGCTCCTTCTCTTCTACCATGGCTCCACAAAAGATGCCCTTGCTCTGTTTCGTTGCTCCTTTGGCTATCTCGAACTCTGGATCTCCTGGCGGTCGAAATATCACTTTGTCTCCATGACAATCTATACTAGCACGGTGCCTACTCAACCAATCCAACCCAAGTATAATATCGTATCCCAGAAGTGGCATTACGAGTAAGCACATGCTCAACTCTCGACCTTTTAATAAAACTCTCTGATCCTTGCAAAAATTACTGACTAGGATAATGCCTCCCCCAGTCGTGATCTTGAAAGTCCTAGCAAAATATACATATACAAAACTATGGAAAGCACCAAAATTGAATAAAGCAAATGCTAGAATGGAATCGTGAAGAATTGAACCTGTAATCACGCTTCCCTCTGGCTCGATCTCCTTAACCGTCATGGCGAAAGATCGCCCCTAAGTTGCACCTCTCTGTTATTGTTGGTGTTGGGCGAACCTCTGCTGCTGTGAAGGAAATGGAGGTACCCTCTGCTGAACTTCGGATTGCCTCGTTGGTGCTCCCTGAACCGGTGTTGTAGCTGGTCCTCCCTGAGATGGATGAGCTATACAATCTCTTAGCTGGTGGCCGGTGACCCACAGAAAAGGCATACTCCCAACCTCTTCCGACAAACTACCCTGGTATATCCTAGATTTCCACAGAATACATAATGAACGGCCTATTGTGCCTGCCTCTGTGGCTGCTGTAGGTGATGACCATGAGCTGGTGTTTGGTACTGCTGGTGATGGTGCTGGAACAGTCTCTACTGCTGCTGAAAGTGGGGACACTTGGCTGGTCCCGTGCTACCACTTGCTCCTCCAGAAATATTGTGTCCTCTCTTGGGCCTGAGTTCCAGATCATCCTCAGCAATCTGAGCATCCATCAAAATACCCTCAAAGGTAGCAGTGCGTCATTCATAAGTATGAGACTTGATCTCTCTCATCATCCCCTTCCTGAACTTTCAGGCTTGATCTCCTGGGTCTCGAATCATCAACGGTGCAAAATGACTCAAGTGGCAAAACTCTATAGCGTACTCGTCGACCGACATGTTCCCTGGACCAAGTCATAAAACTAACTCTTCAAGGCTCCCAAGGCTACGTCGGGAAAGGACTTCTCTTTGAAGAGCTCCTTGAAGGCCTCTAAAGTAAGTCCTCGAACAGCAAATCTCGGCTCCGTGGGATACCACGTAAGTGAAATATCGAACATTTGACTGTCGGCGACCTCAATCTGCAGGCCCTATAGAATTTGACCCAAATAGAGGTTCATCTCTATGTCTTCCAATCAGTCGTCGGCATGGAGTATCCCTTCGATACGTTTGAACTCCCGAGACGACATCCTCTTGACGTCCATTATAGTGCCTGGCCTCTGTTGCTGGTGCTGGCCAGGGTGCTGTTGGACGACTCTCTCTACTGCCTGTAGAGCCACCGGGTAAGCATTCTTCTTGCTCTCCCCCAACAGCTCTGTCTGTGCTTGGTGCGCCTCTGCATGCACCCTCTATGCCTCAGCTTAAACTCGCTGAGCCTTTGCCTATATTCTCTGTGCATCCACCATACCCTGGATCAAGGCGAACATTTATGTCCCGTCAGCAAGCACACCTCTCAGAAATGGAATCTGTGGTGGTGGTGGAAGGTCCTCTGCAATAACCGGGACAACCCTCCGGACAGGTGAAGGAGGAGGACCCCCGAGGTCTGTTGAAACTCCTACATGAGCAGGTGAAGTAGGAGGAGCAACTCCAGCTGTCCACGTAGCAGGTCAAGAGGTGGCAGACCTCTCGGAAGCTGCGGGTCCCGATCTCTGCGACCTGGTCTTTGGCGGCATCCTGAAGACAGTTCGAAACAAGAAAAATCAATTAAGAAAAAAGATACGATATCATCAAAGAATGACAGCAAAATTTAAAGGAAGCAATTATTCAGAATGACAAGAATATCAGAAATTATAAACAAAAATTTTCCTAGTTGTGATTGAGTATACCCGCATCCTATATCTTGTATCCTATAGCAGGCTCGTGATAGCACTCTAAGTCTGAGCACTACTACGATATCGCACTAGTTACGACTTCGACTTACTCGTCGACCTGCATGGACCACCATAAAAATATGTCACGACTCGTACCCAAAATTTGGATATGAGTCATGGGTACGTCCAGCCTACGCCGCAGCATCGGGGTGTCACTACCATTTTTCTGACTGGGGGTATTTTGGTCATTTCAAAATTAATTATTTATTGTACATATTAAATATTTATTTATTGTATTATTTATTTATTATTAGACTTTATATTATATTTTTTGACTTGTGTTAGTGGACCTAACTAGTTTAGAATTGACTCTTGGACCAACAATTATTTTAGTTAGACTTGAGTCCAATAACTAGCCCAATTCATTAAGTTAATAATTTAATTAGTCAAACCATTAGGATTGGAACTTTCCTTCCTTAATTATTTTCTTCATGACAAGCCCCAAGGGGTATATTGGACATTATACATTGCTTGGAGGCCAAGTAGGAGGGGCCCGACCAAAAGAGGAGGAATTCTCTCTCCTCTTTCCTATTTCTATTACAAACTTATATCTACAACTGTTCTTCCCCAAATTTTTCTTTCCATCACCAAATCCTTACCAAATCCCTTTCAATTACTCTCATTCTTCACCATTAGAAGCTCTAGAAGGAAGGAGGAGGAAAGGATCTTGTAAACACCCTAATTTTTTTAGAATTTAATTTTAGAATTTTAATTATTGGTATTTATGAATTACTGAGTTTAAGGGAGATTTTTTTGTAATTTTTAGCCATTTATAATATATAGTATTCATGGATTTATAATTATGTGTATTTAATTAATTATTAATATAGTACAAAAAATATATTTTTGGGTGTAAAACTATTAATAGAGTATTGTAGCTTTTTTTTGCAATTTATTGAAGTCCAAAACTAATTTTAGATGGCCATATATATATATATATATATATATATATATATATATATATATATATATATATATATATATATATATATTGATTTAATTTTAAACCAACCCAAACCAAACCTAGACCGGAACCCACTACCCGATAACCCGAGACCCGAACCCATGCTACAGTACCCTACTATAACTGAAACCCCCTTCCCCCTTCCCGCAGCCCGCGCGACCCCTCGCGTCCCCTCCGTTCAAACCTCCCCGATCCCCTCTCTTCCCATCCATGTAACTTCCCCTTCCTTCTTCCTATATATATGCTACCACCATCAGAGCTACCACCATCATCTCCTCTACCACCCCGACAATCTGGACAGTCGTCGCCGCACGTCACAAGACGCTGCCGCACAACTCGCCCAAATCCCGAGCAACAGCGATCACGAGATACCTATCTTCTCGCCCCTATATCTCCCTGCACAGTAAACCAATTAATGACCTATCGAATCCTATGCGAAGACCACATGACCTACTTGAATTTTTTGTAATTAGTTTAACCTACCGTGTCCGGTGTCGGTCGCAATTCGCGATGCAAAATAAGAAAAAAATGATCCAGTTTATAGTTTAGAAACTGTTCCAACCACCAATGTTCATGTCTGATTTTCTTCCAACCTAGTTAATATTTTTAAATTCTACTTAAACAGTAATTTAGACAACATAACCAAGATTTAATCTCTTCAATTAGTTTATTTTAATTCGATGTATGTTATATTTTATTTGCTGTTGAAATCTGTCAAAAACTTGGTTTTCTAAACCCAAATTTTTTTGAAACAGGGTACGTTCCGCTAAATGAGACAACCTAGTCGTATATGAATTACACCAAAAGGCGCGTATCGTCAACACAGACGTGTGGAATTTTGTGAAAGTTGATTTGGATGTGCGTGCACACCGAAATCAACGTGTATCCGTCGAAAAATACTATATCGGTATGTTCTAACACTCGTCATAATTTTGTGTGTACTTGCCATTTTGCAACAAAACTTGCACCATCGGATTTGCAGCGTTGCGCTGGTCCTGTGACCCAAGTTTGGTTCGATTTTGAGAACGTTGACGAAACACCGTTCCACGGGCCCTACGGTTCTATTTGACAAGCGATTTTGTGATCGGCTTATCGAAATCTAGTTCTGGATGTTCCGTTGGGTTCGTATCATCGTTCTAGACTTGTAGACACTAAGTTTGATGAATTTGGAGAATTTTATCTCTAGCACATTTTTCGGTGCAAAGTGGCAACATGTAGACCCTGCTTTGATCCGAAACTGTCAATTATGTTCCTGTGTCCAAATTGGACTTATGGGTAGTCAATCCTAGCTATTTTAAGTTTTTTTAGAGCAATGATAATGTTTGTTTCAGCATCTGTAGGCGCACCTGGAGATTTCACTTATATCGGAGCAATTGACGGAGCTCAGAACACAAGCAAGTGTACCTTGCCAATTTATAGTAGATCCTGTGATATTATTTTCGTGTTCTTTCTATAAATATATTCTGTGATGTACATGTTCAACCTAGGACCGTGAGACATTGCTTAGCGTCCGAATAAGATTCAGGTGTCGACGTCGTACGTGGAATCGTGTATCGTCATTTAGAGAATTTATACCATGATCATATTTTTGCGTGCTTGTTTACCAAGTACGTCATACCATAGGAAACTTGACACTATTCATGTGACAAAATCTTTTCTAAGTTATTCATGGTGATTCTGTATAGGCTTACAGGATTTATGACATAAGACTTGCATATACATAGATATCATTATGACTCGCTGTACTAGCTAGAGGTCATGATCTTGCGTGTTATGGACATGAGACGTTGTGGACATGAGACATAAGATTATATTGGGTGGGGAGAGACACATAGGCTACAGGCTGATTATATACATAGGTACTTTATTATTGAGGTGCTTTAGTCTCTGTTCTAGAGCTTGGCCCATTACGTAATATTCTTGCTGCTATGGGCTCCCTGACACAGAGCTTGTAGTGGTCTCAGCCTGAGTACTAATGATGCTCTCAATTTGTATTTCACATAACTGATTACATAGCTTGCCCTGAGGATCTGTTTTATTTACTACATTACATTTGACATGAGTTATTCTTGTACCTTGCTATATCCCCTGAGGACCTGGATCCAGATTATGTCCCCAGGTACATTAGAGGAGGATTACCCTGTAACCACCCTAATTTTTAGAATTAAAATTTTAAAT
Source organism: Iris macrosiphon (assembly GCA_036927795.1). Lineage (NCBI taxonomy): Eukaryota > Viridiplantae > Streptophyta > Magnoliopsida > Asparagales > Iridaceae > Iris > Iris macrosiphon. The sequence continues at coordinate 19,470,540 of JAYESA010000001.1, read as the reverse complement.
TTATTAATATTGGTATTATGAAATTATTGTGATTAAGGAAATTATTTATTTATTTTTTAGCTAATTATAATATATAATATTCATGAATTTATAATTATGTGTATTTAATTAATTATTAATATTATGTAGAAAATATATTTTTGGATGTACAATTACTATTAGTGTATTGTATAATTTTTCTAGAATTTATTGAGATCTAAAACTATTTTTAATGGCCACACACACACACACACACACACACACACACACACATATATATATATATATATATATATATATATATATATATATATATATATATATATATATATATATAAGAATAAAAGAATTAAACCTAAACCCAAACCCTACCCTAAACCCATTAACCCAAACTTTAAACCAATTTCTCTCCCCTCACACGTGCACAGTAAGCTCCTCCCCCGTCTATATATATACAAAACCCTAACCCACGCCTTCACCCCGGCGATCGCCCGCAGCCCCGTCGCCCGCACTGCCGCACCGGAGCAGCGCCACCCCCCCCCCCCCCGCACACAGCGCACAACAGTTGCTACCCCTCCTTCGCATGCAGACTCTGCCCCCCTCGCTTGTCCTATTTACGTTCCGTCTTCGCTGAAATGTTCACAACCTAACCCTCTAGGATTTCCTTCAAATGGAACGAATTTAGGCCCCCCGGTTTGATCAAAAATCGACCGAAAGTTGGCCAAAAAATTGTTCGAAAATAGCTCAGAAATTTAACCCAAGTACCCCTGTTAATGTCCAATTTTCTACCAACTCGTTAATTATTTTTAAAATATAATTAAAAGGTCTTTTTCAAAATATAACCAAAATTTTTACTATTCTTTTAGTATTTATTAGTTTGCTTTAATGGTTAAATTATTCTTGTTCCAAAACGACAAAAAAAATATTTTTAAAACACCCAAAATCTCGTAATACGGGATGCGTTACGCCAAATAAGGCCACTTTGTCGTGTGCGAGTTGCATCAAAAGGTGCGTATCGCCAACACGGACGTGTGGACTTTCGCGGAACTTGATTTGGATGTGCATGCATATCGGAATCAACGCGTATCCGCCAAAAAATTACCGTATCGGCCTGTTCTGACACTCGTCATACCTTTGTGTGTGCTTGTCGTTTTGCTAAAAAACTTATGCCATTGGATTCGCAGCATTATGCTGGTCCTGTGACCTAAGTTTGGTTTCAATTCTGAGAACATTGACGAAACATCATTTTGTGGGCCCCACGGTTCCACATAACTGGCGATTTTGTGACCGGCTCACCGGAATGTAATTCCAGATATTCTGTTGAGTTTGTGCCATCGTTTTGGACTCGTAGACACTAAGTTGGACAAATTTGGAGAACTTTGTCTTTGACACATTTTACGGTACAAAGTAGGCCACATGTGGACCCCGCTTTGATCCAAAACTGTCAATTTTGCCCCTATGTCCAAATTGGACTTATGGGTAGTCAATCATAGCTATTTCTAGTATTATGAGAATAATAGTGATGTTTGTTTCAGAATTCGGAGGTGTACGTGCAGATTCTACTTTTCTAGGAGCAGTTGACTGAGTTCAGAATTCAGGCAAGTGTACCTTGCCATGATGTATCACAGTTCCTTACCTTTATTATCTTATTTAGTGTCACGCCCCAGTCCCAAAATATCGAGAGACTAGACACGTGGCAATGGCCAGCAGCACACACTGATGGACAAACCCAATTTAATGGATCCATCATAGCGTACTTAAGCTGTAAAATAAAGTCTACGACAACATGGCACAACTAATCTCATCCACACAAGATAAAATATGATCCACAGATATAAGAAATGTAAATCATCAACTAGTCTCTATAAAGTGCTTCGGAGAACAACCCGATAAAAATCAGATACAATGGTTCAACAGACCAAAATATAAATGACTGAATAAAGTAAATACTGAGCATGAAACATAGATGCTCAGGAAAAGTCTTCAGCTAACACCTCATCCTCGGGTGTCGGTACAGCTCCTGTATCAGCTCCTGTTGTTGTCCCGTATACCTCGGGATAGATCTCGTCTGCAAATCCTGGGGACATAATCCGGATCCAGGTCCTCAGGGGACATAGCAAGGTACAAGATAATACAAGCCAAAATAAATGCAGTGCAGCAAATAATGACAAAAATAGGGTAAGTATGTAACCATCTATGTGAAATGCAAGTGAGAGCATCACGAGTACTCAGGTTGAGCCACTACAAGCTCTGTGTCGGAGAGCCGGTAGCAGTAATAATGAGTAATGGGCCAAGCTCGGGTTTAGAGTCTTGCGCCTCACAATAATAGGGGTTTTATATATATGATCAGCCTATAGCCTGTGTGTCTCTCCCCACCCAATGTAACCACACGTCTCATGTCCATAACTTCTCATGTACATGTCACGCAAGATCATAGCTAATGCAGCAAGTCATAGAGTATCTAGGAATATAGTGTCTCTGTCAAATACTGTATCCTATACAGAATCATCATGAATATCTCAGAAAGATTATGTCTCATGAATAGTGTCAAGTGTCCTGGGTTATAGTGTACTTGATAAGACAAGTACGAGAATGTAAAGGGGTCACGAATGTCCATCTCTATATGACAATACACAACACCGCATACGATGTTGGCACCCGACTAATAATCGGACGCTAAGTAAGTCATACGGTCCTAGGTCAAGCATGCACAACAATATAAATGAATCAAGAAAAATATGTAACAAGACTGCAAAGTTTGGCAAGGTACACTTGCCTGGGGTTTGAATACCAACAGTTATCCCTGTATTAGTGGATCCTGTAGGTACTCCTCCAAAAGCTAAAATAAACATCACCAACAGTCTCAAAAAATATTAAATAGCTAGAAACGCCTGTTTTTTAGTCCAATTTGGACACAGGGGCAAAAATAACAGTTCCGGGTCAAAGCGGGGTCCACATGTGGGCCACTTTGCACCAAAAAATGTGTCAGGTCAAAGGTCTCCAATTTTGTCAAACTTTGTGTCAATAAGTCAGGAACTATGATACAAATCCAACGGAACTTCCAGAATTGGATTTCGATGAGCCGATCACAAAATCGCCCGTCAAGTGGAGCCGCGGGACCCACGATACCCGATTTGGTCAACGTTCTTAGAATCAAACCAAACTTGGGTCACAGGACCAGCGTATTGCTACGAGTCCGATGGCGCAAGTTTCGTTTTGATCCGACGTGTGTACACAAAGTTATAACGTGTTCCAGAACAGGCGGATACGGGGCGTTGTCGACGGATACGCGTTGATTCCGGTGTGCACGCACATCCAAATCAACTTCTGCGAAATCTCGCACGTCCGTATCAACGGCGCGCACGTTTCAGTAAAGACCGCATGCGACCAAGTTGTCCCGTTTGGCGGGGCGCACTCAGTTTCGGGAAGAAACAGGGCGTTGGTTTTCCTGTTTTTGGATCGCGGTTCGCAATCACCACAGCACGCGACGCACCGAGCGAGTTGCACGGGCATCGAGAGGGTTACACAGTCTACGCGACAAAACTGACAGAACGAAAAATAGAATAACGATGAGAGAACGGATTACCTGAACAGGGCTCCGTGAACCGAGAATTCTCGTATCCGGGATGCTGTTTCGTGTCCTGTTCACCGTATCCGCTGTGTCGGCGCCACACAGGATCTGTGTCAGGGCTAGGGGCTTTGTCCGGAGACCGCTGGGTGGACTCGCCGGCGGAGGGCGGCTTGGCCTAGGGCTGCTAGGTTGGTGGTCGACGCCGGTGGAGTCGACGGAGAGAAAGTCGAGGGCTGTTGTCGGTTGACGAGGCGATGGTGGTACTGGCGGAGTTGTGGTGGTGCCGGCGGTGGAAAATGATGGCTGGGGAGTCTAGGGTTTAGGCGAGGGACTGATGGCGAGACGGCGGAGCGGTGGAGGGTCGTCGACTGTGGGTTCGATGGGGGAGGCGGCGGAGTCGTGGTGGAGATGGAGAGGTGGTTGTGGAGGCGGTGATCGGTCGGCTGAGCGGAGGAGAGGACGACGGGGAAGTAGGGTTCAGGCGAGGGGAAGTCGACGGCTAAGCTGCGGCGGTGGGGTAGATGAGAGAGAGAGGGCGCGGCGGCTACACGAACGTCGAGGCTATTAAATAGCCTGAACAGTAAATCCGGTAGAGATTGGGATTAGGGTTCGGTTAGGGTTTCGGGTTCGGGTCTGATTCGGATCTAACCCGACCCAACCCGTTAAGTCTGGGTTGGTCTGGTTCGGTTTGAGTTGGTTTGGTTTGGTTTAATTTCAATTAAACCGGGTTCAGTCAGGGTTTATTTAGGTTTAATTCTATATTGATTTTTAGGGCTTTAAAAATATTTACGGAGTCCAATAAATTCACAGAAAATTACCCTATGTCCGATTTTCTATTTTACACCATAAAATATTATTTCCATAATATTTTAATTTTAATTAACATCATTTAAAAATCCTTTAATCATAAAATATCTTAGTTTTTATTCCCGAACATTACAGAAAAATTAGGAAAAATTATTTTAAAAATTTTAGAAAAATCAGGGTGTTTACAATCTACCCTCCTTAAGAGGATTGCGTCCTCGCAATCGAAGAATGAACTACTGAAGGAAAGAACTATGGGAATGATAAGAATGCTTAGGGTATACCTGCATCCATAAAAAAGTGAGGATAACGCTGGCGCATACTGTCCTCTCGTTCCCAAGTCGATTCGCCAGGAGAATGATGTTTCCAAGCTACACGAACCAGTCTAATTGTCTGTCCTCGCAATGTCTTCTCACTGATGTCGAGTATGCCAACTGGTTGTTCTTCATATCTCAAGCTAGGGTCCACTGCGATTTCTGAATGATCGACTACATGACTTGGGTCAGTCACGTACCTTCTCAGCTGTGAGACGTGGAATACGTCATGCACTCCCTCTAAGGATGGAGGTAATGCAAGACGATAAGCTACCTCACCAATATGCTCTAGAATATCAAATGGCCCGATGTATCTTGGGCTCAACTTGCCTCTGCTCCCAAATCTAATAGTACCTCGAGTGGGCGAAATCCTCAAGAATACGTGTTCTCCTTCTTTGAACTCTAGGGGACGTCTGTGTGTATCAGCCCAATGCTTATGTCTGTCCTGAGCTGCTCGAAGATGATTCTGAATTTGTTTTACCTTCTCCACTGTCTGCATTACCAACTCTGGACCCAGTATTTGACGTTCACCAATGTCACTCCAATATATTGGCGATCTACACTTTCTATCGTACAATGCCTCGAATGGTGCCATCTGAATGCTGGCCTGATAACTGTTGTTGTAGGAGAACTCCACCAAGTGTAAATGATCTTCCCAAGATCCTCCAAAGTCTAGCATACACGATCGCAACATATCCTCCAAGATCTGAATCGTGCGCTCCGATTGACCATCTGTCTGTGGATGGTAAGCTGTGCTGAATTTGAGTCTGGTGCCAAGACTCTCTTGCATGCTTCGCCAGAAATGAGATATAAATCTTGAATCTCAATCCGATACAATACTAATCGACACTCCATGTAATCTTACGATTTATCGTATATACATGTCGGCTAGTACCTCTGTGGACTTTCCAACTCTAAATGGCAAAAAATGTGCCAATTTAGTGAGTCTATCCACGATAACCCATACCGCATCTCTTTCGCTGGGGCTTCTTGGAAATCCTGTGACAAAATCCATAGTGATATGTTCCCACTTCCATTCTGGTATAGGAAGCGGCTGTAACATACCCGCAGTCCTCTGATGCTCGGCCTTTACTTGCTGGCAGACTAAACATTTTGCCATAAATTGTGCAATCTCCCTTTTCATTCTATGCCACCAATAATACTGTCTCAAGTCTCGGTACATCTTGGTTCCTCCTGGGTGAACAGAGTACATAGAACTATGTGCTTCAGTCATTAACTCCTGTCTCAATTCTCTATTTAGAACATACAGGCGATTTCCACATCTTAATGTCCCGTCTTCATGTATGCGAAGTCCTGTCGGCATGCCTGCTTCTGTCCTCTCTTTAAGTCTTCGAAATCTAGCATCAATGGACAATGCCTCTTTAATCCTCTCCATAAGTGACGACTTAACTTCGAGATTAGCCAGCAAGCCACTCTGTCTTGGTAAAACAACCTCTATCTGAAGCTCCTGTAGATCTCTCAATAACTCAGGCTGTATTGTCAAGAAATCAACCATAGGATTCCTGCTGAGTGCGTCTGCTACGACATTCGCCTTTCCCGGGTGATACTGCAGATCTATATCAAAGTCTACCATCAATTCAAGCCAACGTCTCTATCTCATGTTGAGCTCATTCTGAGTATATACATACTTCAAACTCTTATGATCAGTAAAGATGTCTACCTTCTCTCCATAAAGATAGTGCCTCCAAATCTTCAGTGCAAATATAACTGCTGCTAGCTCCAGATCGTGCGTTCGGTAGTTCTTCTCATGGACCTTCAATTGTCTCGATGCATAAGCAATAATTTTGCCATGTTGCATCAAAACACATCCTAGTCCACTACCAGACGCATCACTGTAAACAACAAAATCTCCTGACCCTGAAGGAAGAGTCAAGACAGGTGCTGTTGTTAATCTTATCTTCAATTCTTCAAAGGCCTTCTGGCAGTCTTCTGTCCATGTAAACTCCTAGTCCTTACGTGTCAACTTCGTCATAGGCTCCGCGATCCTTGAGAAGTTTTTTACAAACCTTCGGTAATATTCAGCAAGTCCGAGAAAACTCCTCACTTCTGCAACTGATGTAGTTGTAGGCCAAGTTTCTATTGCAGCAACTTTCTCCGGATCAACTGAAAGTCCTTCTCCTGAGATGATATGTCCCAAGAAAGGCACTTTATCCATACAAAACTCACACTTACTGAGTTTGGCATATAACTTCTCCTGTCTCAATGTCTCTAACATAATTCTGAGATGCTCCTCATGCTCTTCATGGCTCTTGGAATATACTAGAATGTCATCAATAAACACAACCACAAATTTATCCAAGTACTGATGAAAGACTCTGTTCATCAAACTCATAAACACAGCTGGTGCGTTGGTTAAACCAAACGGTATTACCAAGAACTCATAATGTCCATACTTGGTCCTGAAGGCTGTCTTTGGTATATCCTCCTTCCTTACTTTAATCTGGTGATAGCCGGATCTAAGGTCAATCTTCGAGAATACCCTAGCACCACTCAATTGATCGAATAGATCATCAATGCGTGGTAAGGGATACCTGTTCTTGATGGTCACAGCATTTAGTGTCCTATAGTCAATGCACAACCGTACTGTTCCATCATTCTTCGGTACAAATAATATGGGTGCTCCCAAAGATTAAACACTGGGCCGAATAAAGCCCTTCTCCAAAAGATCATCAACTTGTTCCTTCAACTCCACTAACTCCTTAGGTGCTAGCCGATATACTGATGAAGTGATAGGCTCTGCTCCTGGAGTTAAGTCTATTGTGAATTCTATTTCGCGATCAAGCGGTAAACCTGGAAGATCATCAGAAAATACATCCACAAACTCTGATATGACTCTTAGGTAACCTGTCTCCCCTTCTACAAATAGTACCCTAAGAGTAGGCTGAACTCCTTGCTCTACAGCTCCCCGAAGAAACTCAAATTCTGGATGTCCAGGCGGTCTAAATATAACTTTTCCAAGTCGGCAATCAAGAGTTGTATGGTACTGACTTAACCAGTCCATACCAAGTATAACATCATAATCCGGCATGGAAAATATTAGAAATTGAGCTCGCATCTGTCACGCCCCGATTTCCCGCAGGCAAATCGACCGTTCCCGCTAGGCGGGAATCACCCTCGCCGGCGCTCCCGCGGAACGATCGCTTTTACCCATCCGGGCGTGATGCCGTACGAGCGTGATCCACGTCCGTGCAAGGCCGTGGTTCATTGGCTGGCGGCAAGAGTTCTAAGCCACAGAGTCGCACAGATTGTCCGAGTGCAGCTGAGTCATAAATGCATAGCGATTTGGTAACAGGTTCACTGAGTCAACAATATAGCGGAAGCATTGAAACACAAGTTGAAGTAAAGCAACTCTTTTATTGATATGAACAAGTGTTACAGGCGACGTATAGCCGAGATTACAAGTCGCTTAAGCCTCTCTGTGAAACAGTAAAAGCATGCCAAGTGGCTACAATTGTGGATGATTGTGCAAGCGATGTTCAGGCGATGTTCACAATATTATGTCTTGTATATGTGCTTCAGTTTCGGATGCACCGCTGCTTCGGAGTGATCTTCACGCCTAAGCACGCACGTAGGAGGCATCCACACCGAACGAGATTCTCCCGTATCCTGCATACAAACTGGTGGATTATCAGTACATTGAATGCACTGGTGGGGAAGCTACTCGCCCGCTCGACAAATCCAAACACGTAATACAGGTTCCGTGCACCAACTATTAAGTTGTCTTTCTAGTTGTCCTAGGATCAGTTTCATGTAAGATTTGAATAGCCTAACTCGTGTGGCAGTGTGCCGTGCGATATGAGAGGAAATACGGCGAGACTTACCAACTTACCATTTTACCTCCCTGTCCAAGGCAAATATTATTAATTCAAGCATAGGCATGTATGAATATTCAGGCGATAGCATATGCAAATATTGAGTATGGTTATATTGTTCAAGTTTAAACACACGAGGTGGACATAGTCAAGGATAAGGATAACATGCAATGAGAGCACACGATGAACACACGATACGCTGCAAGTTATCCCATCCGCACAAGATGACTAAGCCACAAGTTTAATTGCACACGATGATCACTGGCTTGATGCCATAATGGACTAGTCATGGACATAGATAGCATGCAACGAGAGCTCATATTGGATACACGATTACACACGATGCATTGTAAGCTATCCAGTCCGCACACGATGACTACACACGAAGTCTGCCCGGATCGGATCGGTGCCAGTGTCCCAGCACCGTCCGCAGAACTTATATCCTTATGCACAAGTTGTCTATGATCGAACATGATTATTAATTCATACTTCATGCAGTTAAGGCAACACGAGCACACGACAAGCAGTATTGCATGATTCATTTAGCCATTGGATATGCACAGTCTCCTGGGTTGATGTAAGCCCACTCGAGGGAGACTTGCAGAGATTCGAATACCTGAATAAGTCTTGCCACAGGAGTATGATTCATTTACTTGACATGATGTAGTCCCCTAGATCAGGAACTGCCTTGGCGACCTAACGGTCCCGAATACTTGCAGGTTCATTCAGGCACGGAACGACTACTTGGTAGTCTTCCGAGGTTTGGATGAAAACAATGTAACATTCAAGCAGACAAGCATGCATTTCTAAGGAACATAAGCAGCACATTTGCTCGGGCCCGAAGGTAAACCGAGAGTTAGATCGTTAGGGGACTTGCATGCGAGGGTTTGAATATAAGCAGTATTTCAATTTCCATGTTCTAGCATAGCGATACGAGTTAGGATTATTCCCTTAGCTAGGTGCATTGGATTCTTATTAGCATGCAGGGGGTGATTCACCTAGCGACTAGCATGAATATTCCAGATTTTATGTGTGCTGGCTAAGCAAAGACAAGTTCACCGTAGCCACCCACCTTAGCGATGATTCGCCTCGGAAGAGCGATATGTCAAGCGAGCCTCTGAAAGCCTAAGCCGAATTCCTGTAGGGACAAGTCTGGACATCATTTGCTTCTTGTTTGAGGCAAAGCGGGTCGGGACAGTTGCACTTTTGCCATTTTGAGATGGCAGTCCGCTAGAACGAAACGGGGTGTTACAGCATCTCTCTTCCACAGACTACTACAGAACATGATCTACAGACATCACTAACTAGAATAATTCCACATCCCGTAAGAATTCTCATAATCTTCGAAAGAGGTGCGGTAGCTACTCTATGGGTGGCTACAAAGCTAGCTGCTATAAATGAATGCGATGCTCCAGAATCAAATAAAGCTACAGCTGGTAATGAAGCTACTAAAATAGTACCTGCGATAACCTCTCCTGCAGTAGCTTCCTCCTCAACAGCCAATGCAAATGCCTGTCCTCGTCCCTGAGCTGGACCTCTCTGCTGCTGAGCCTGCTGAAATAGAGCTGCCTGTGGTGCCAGTGGTGGTCTCTGCTGATATCCTCCTGGAGCTGGTGGTCTGACTCCTCCAACTCCTGTCTGCGGTGCTCCTACTGCTGGGTAAGCTGGCCTTGATGCAGGTAAAGCTAGTCTTGATGCTCCCTCTCTGCACTCAGTGCAGTCTCTACTTTGATGCTGGTTGGATCCGCAAGCCTGGCATAGTCCCAACTTGCGTCTGCATTCTCTCTCAATATGACCTACCTTGTTCTCTCTGGCATACTCCTCTGGGACCATTTTACAGAATCCCCATGTGATGTCCTGGATGGTGCTGATGTGATTGGCCTCTTCAGATTTGACTCCCTTCTAGTAACACGCTCCATGCGTCGTACTGCTGCAAGGACGTCGGTATATGATGTAGGTGCAACAGATCCAATCAACCTCTGGAGCTCGAACTTTAGTCTGTCAAAGAACTTCTCAGCTTTCTCTTCCTCTGTCAAAATCAAGGTTGGAGCGAAGCGACTCAGACGAATAAATTCTGCGTTGCATTCTTCTACTGACATATTACCTTGGATAAGGCGGTTGAACTTGTCTCTGAGTTCCGACCGTACAACTGCTGGGATATACATCTCTTGGAAGAGTCTGGAGAACTCTTCCCAAGTGACTCGGTCATGTCCGAGCCTCCTCTCTTCTGATAACCACCAATGATGTGCATTTTTAGTCAACTGTATCCTGACCGCAGTCATGCATTTCTTCCTTGGAAGTTCAGCTGCTTCCAATTGGTGTTGTATGTTCGTGAGCCATTCGTGAAGTTCAGTTGGCCCCTCTTTGCCAGAAAAGGTACGAAGCTTGAGCTGACGAAAATAAGTGATAGATCCTGTCGCTGGTCGCCTAGCTGGTGGGTTTGCCTGCTCCAATGCGGATACCAGGCTGGTTCTCAAATACTCTGCCTCATGACGCTGAGCCTCTTGTTGAACATGCTGTTGGGCTTGCATCATGGCATAAATCATCTGAAACATCTGTTGCCCGTCCATGGCTTGCCCTGGTGGGAAAACTGGCATCTGTGGAGTGAACTGTGGCGGAGGTGGGATGTCATCACGCTGGAACCTTGGATTGGGTTGGCCGGTTTGATTTTCTTGAGATGATTGTCCTTCATTCCCTGGTGTTACTTCGTCTACATAGGTAACCACAGCATCGTGTGGTGTATCCAAGGGATTCTCATCTCCGTTCCTGGGATCCATTACTCTGTAACCAAACGATAAACTATAAGAACGCTCAGAGGAATCAACACAGGATGCAAATCAAGTAATTAGTTCAAGTTCGATATAGAGTTCAAAAATGGTTCAAACAGTGGATGAGATCCTATAACTTATCATATCCTTAGGGCAGGCTTGTTCGGTCCCTAAGTTGAAACCAAACGATTTAGTCGTAGACCTGCATGGGCCACCACAAAAACCATGTCACGCCCAGTCCCAAAATACCGAGGGACTAGACACGTGGCAATGGCCAGCAGCACACACTGATGGACAAACCCAATTTAATGGATCCATCAGAGCGTACTTAAGCTGTAAAATAAAGTCTACGACAACATGGCACAACTAATCTCATCCACACAAGATAAAATATGATCCACAGATATAAAAAATGTAAATCATCAACCAGTCTCTATAAAGTGCTTCGGTGAACAACCCGATAAAAATCTGATACAATGGTTCAACAGACTAAAATATAAATGACTAAATAAAGTAAATACAAAGCATGAAACATAGATGCTCAGGAAAAGTCTTCAGCTAACACCTCATCCTCGGGTGTCGGTACAGCTCCTGTATCAGCTTCTGCTGCTGTCCCGTATACCTCGGGATAGATCTCGTCTGCAAATCCTAGGGACATAATCCGGATCCAGGTCCTCAGGGGACATAGCAAGGTACAAGATAATACAAGCCAAAATAAATACAGTGTAGCAAATAATGAAAGAAATAGGGTAAGTATGTAACCATCTATGTGAAATACAAGTGAGAGCATCACGAGTACTCAGGCTGAGCCACTACAAGCTCTGTGTCGGGGAGCCGGTAGCAGTAATAATGAGTAATGGGCCAAGCTCGGGTTTAGAGTCTTGCGCCTCACAATAATAGGGGTTTTATATATATGATCAGCCTATAGCATGTGTGTCTCTCCCCACCCAATGTAACCACACGTCTCATGTCCATAACATCTCATGTACATGTCACGCAAGATCATAGCTAATGCAGCAAGTTATAGAGTATCTAGGAAGATAGTGTCTCTGTCAAATCCTGTATCCTATACAGAATCACCATGAATATCTCAGAAAGATTCTATCTCATGAATAGTGTCAAGTGTCATGGGTTATAGTGTACTTGATAAGACAAGTACGAGAATGTAAAGGGGTCACGAATGTCCATCTCTAGATGACAGTACACAATACCGCGTACGATGTTGGCACCCGACTAATAATCGAACGCTAAGTAAGTCACACGGTCCTAGGTCAAGCATGCACAGCAATATAAATGAATCAAGGAAAATATGTAACAAGACTGCAAAGTTTGGCAAGGTACACTTGCCTGGGGTTTGAATACCAACAGATGTCCCTGTATCGGTGGATCATGTAGGTACTCCTCCAAAAGCTAAAATAAACATCACCAATAGTCTCATAAAATATCAAATAGCTAGAAACGCCTGTCCTTGAGTCCAATTTGGATACAGGGACAAAAATGACAGTTCTGGATCAAAGCGGGGTCCACATATAGGCCACTTTGCACCAAAAAACGTGTCAGGGTCAAAGGTCTCCAATTTTGTCAAACTTAGTGTCAACAAGTCAGGAACGATGATACGAACCCAACGGAACTTCCAGAACTGGATTCCGATGAGCCGATCACAAAATCGCCCGTCAAGTGGAGCCGCGGGGCCCACGATACGCGATTTTGTCAACGTTCTCAGAATCGAACCAAACTTGGGTCACAGGACCAGCATTTTGCTACGAGTCCGATGGCATAAATTTTGTTTCGATCCGACGTATGTACACAAAGTTACAACGTGTTCCAAAATAGGTAGATATAGGGCGTTGTCGGCGGATACGCGTTGATTCCGGTGTGCACGCACATCCAAATCAACTTCTGCGAAATCTCGTACGTCCTTATCAACGGCGCGCATATTTCGGTAAAGACCGCGTGCGACCAAGTTGTCCCATTTGGCAGGGCATACTCAGTTCCGGGGTGAAACAGGGAGTTGGTTTTCCTGTTTTTGGATCGCGGTTCGCGATCACCACAGGACGCGACGCACCGAGCGAGTTGTACAGGCATCGAGAGGGTTACACAGTCTATGTGACACAACTGACGGAACAGAAAATGGAATAACGAGGAGAGAGAACGGGTTTTCTGAACAGGGCTCCGTGAACCGAGAATTCTCGTGTCCGGGATATTGTTTCGTGTCCTGGTCACCGTGTTCGCTGTGTCGGCTCCACACAGGATCTGTGTCAGGGCTAGGGGCTTTGTCCGGAGACCGCTGGGTGGACTAGCCGACGGAGGGCGGCTCAGCCTAGGGCTGCTGGGTTGGTGGTCGACGTCGGTAGAGTCGACGGAGAGGAAGTCGAGGGCTGCTGTCGGTTGACGAGGCGATGGTGGTGCTGGCGGAGTTGTGGTGGTGCCGGCGGTGGAAGATGATGGCTGGGGAGTCTAGGGTTCAGGCGAGGGGCTGATGGCGAGACAGCGGAGCGGTGGAGGGTCGTCGGTTGTGGGTTCGATGGGGGAGCCTGCGGAGTCGTAGTGGAGATGGAGAGGTGGTTGTGGAGGCGGTGATCGGTCGGCTGAGCGGAGGAGAGGACGACGGGGGAGTAGGGTTCAAGCGAGGTAAAGTCGACGGCTAAGCTACGGCGTCGGGGTAGATGAGAGAGAGAGGGTGCGGCAGCTACACGAACGTCGAGGCTATTAAATAGCCTGAACAGTAAATCCGGTAGAGATTGGGATTAGGGTTCGGTTAGGGTTTCGGGTTCGGGTCTGATTCGGATCTAACCCGACCCGACCGTTAAGTCTGGGTTGGTCTGGTTCGGTTTGAGTTGGTTTGGTTTGGTTTAATTTTAATTAAACCAGGTTCAGTCAGGGTTTATTTAGGTTTAATTCTACATTGGTTTTTAGGGCTTTAAAAATATTTTCGGAGTCCAATAAATTCACAGTAAATTATCCTATGTCCAGTTTTCCATTTTATACCATAAAATATTATTTCCATAATATTTTAATATTAATTAACATTATTTAAAAATCCTTTAATCACAAAATACCTTAGTTTTTATTCGCAAAAATTACAGAAAAATTGGAAAAAATTATTTTAAAAATTTTAGAAAAATCAGGGTGTTTACAATTAATTACTATAGTTATTTGATATATGTGATGTGTGTGTTTACCCTAGGACCGTGAAACGTTGCTTAGCATCCGAACAAGATTCGGGTGTCGACGTCGTACGCGAAATCATGTAACATCACATAGAGAGTTGATCCCACGATCCTATTTTTACGTGCTTGCTTTACCAAGTACGTCATACCCTAGGATACTTGACACTAATTTATGTGACAGAATCTTTCTTGAGTTATTCATGGTGATTCTGTATAGGCTTACAGGATTCGTGGTATGAGACTTGCATATTATATGGATATTATTATGACTCATTGCACTAGCTAGAGGTTATGATCTTGCATGTTATGGACATGAGACGTTGTGGACATGAGACGTGAGGTTACATTGGGTAGGGAGAGATACACCATACTACAGGCTGATTTTAGATATATATACTATATTACTGGAGGTGCTTTGGAACATATACTAGAGTCGTGATACTACTTGCTGCTATGGGCTCCCTGACACAAAGCCTGTAGTGGTTTCAGGCTGAGTATGAGTGACGATCTCACATGCATATCACTTAGATGGTTACAGTAGTTTGCCCTTGAGTATATAGCATTATACTGTTTTATTTTGGCATGATGTTTCTTGTACCTTGTTACGTCCCTCTGAGGACCTGGTCCCCTACCAGTTTTTGTAGCATAGACGGATATGGAGCCTTTGGAGTTGCTGATGGAGTTGCTTGTCTTGCAGGCATTGATACCACGTACTTATATCATTTCTACTAGAGTTATGGTTATTTATTCATATTGTTTATGTAACACCCCGTTCCGCTCAAGCGGACTGCCGTCTCAAACGGCAATCGTGCAGCTGTCCCGACCTGCTTTGCCTCGATCAAGAAGCAAAGGATATCCAGATTTGTCCCTACAGGAATCCGGCTTGGACTTTCAGAGGCTCGCTCAGACGTATCGCTCTACCGAGGCGAATCATCGCTAAGGTGGGTGGCTACGGTGAACTTGCCTTTGCTTACCCAGCACACATAAAATCTGGAATATTCATGCTAGTCGCTAGGTGAATCACCCCTGCATGCTAATAAATCCAACGTACCTAGCTATGGGAATAATCCCAACTCATATTGCTTGCTAGAACATGGAAAAGGAAATACTGCTTATATTCAGACCCTCGCATGCTAAGTCCCTTAACGGTTTCATCTCTCGGACTACCTTCGGGCCCGAGCAAACGTGATTGCTTATGTTACTTAGAAACGCATGCTTGTCTGCTTGTAATGTTGCCATGTTTTCATCCAAACCCGGAAGACTACTACGTAGTCGTTCTGTGCCTGAACGAACCTGCAAGTATCCGGGACCGTTAGGTCACCAAGGCAGCCCCGAACCAGGGGAATGCATATAAAGACAAGTTACTGTACAGAACCAAGATTCAAGTATCCCGTATACTCGTATACTCGTGTTCCCGTGCACTCGTGTTCTCGTGTTCTAGTGCACGCGTGTTCTCGTGTATCCCGTGTAATCGTGTTGCCTGAGATTGGTCTAATAAATCGTGTTGCCTGAGATTGGTCTAATAAATCGTGTTGCCTGAGATTGGTTAAATCGTGTTGCCGAGATTGGTTAACCCTGACTTGCATGTCGCGGACTAGTTCCACGGACGGTCACCGGGGCACTGGGGCCGATCCGGTCCGGATGGAGCTCGTGTGTAGTCTCGTGTGCAGGGAGGATAGCTTGCAACGCATCGTGTTCGTGTGCCTCGTGTATACGCGTAGCATGCTATCCTTGTCCTCGACTACGTCCAGTAATGGCTCCGCCAGCGACTCCTGTTCATATAGATAAGTCATCCTCGCTTAGCGGCTATCCGCGTGCGAGTCACTGCATCGCATCAAGAACAAATAAACACCTGAACGACCATGTTAAACGACCCTCGTGTTTGCATGTTGCATATGCTATGCTCCTGAATGCTTATACTAGCCCGTGCTTGAATTAACAATGTTTGCCTTGGACAGGGAAGGAGATGGTAAGTCTCGCCGTGTTTCCTCAAACATCGCACGGCGCACTGCCCGACACGATAGCTATTCAATGTTTGTATGAAACTGATCCTAAGGCAACTAGAAAGACAACTTAATAGTTGTGCACGGAACCTGTATTACGTGTTTGGATTTATCGAGCGGGCGAGTAGCTTCCCCACCAGTGCATTCAATGTACTGATAATCCACCAGTTTGATATGCAGGGTGCGGGAGAACCTCGTGCGGTGCGGACGCCTCCTTCGTGCGTGCTAAGGCCAAGAGTTTCCTCTGAAGCCTTACAACGGTGCGTCCGGAACTGAAGCACATATAGAAGACATAATGTTGTGAACATCACCTGATCATCGCCTGTATGCTTTTACTGTTTCAGAGAGAGAGGCTTGAGCGACTTGTAATCTCGGCTATACGCCGCCTGTAACACTTGTTAATATCAATAAAGAGATTACTTTACTTGTTTCAATGCTTCCGCTATATTTGTCGACTCAGTGAACCTGTTACCGATTGCCTATGCGTTCATGACTCCGCCGTACTCGGACAATCTGTGCGACTCTGTGGCTTAGAACTCTAACCGCCAGCCAATGAACCATGGCCTTGCACGGGCGTGGCTCACGTTCGTGCGGCATCACGCCCGGATGGGTTAAGCGATCGTTCCGCGGGAGCGCTGGCGAGGGTGATTCCCGCCTAGCGGGAACGGCCGATTGCCTGCGGGAGATCGGGGCGTGACATGTTGGTATCAGAGCCTGGCTTCTACGCCTTTGGACTTTGATTCGATATCTCTGTTTCGAAAGCTCGTTCGTGGGTTATGTGCACGCTCTCTCTCAATGCCTCGATGGGATGTTCCAACAATAAGTCTAAATACTTTCAAAATGCGTTTTGAATGATATACTTGCTTGTCTGGTTGTATGCTGCGAGTGGCCTTTGTGCCAACCTGTGCGAACCCTTCGAGAGTATCGCTAGTAGCTTGTCCGATTTTCACTAACCCTAAGTTTGGTTGAATGCATCTATTCGAGGGACGCCTTGAACTAGTGCACCATCCAAGACTTAGAAAAAGGTGAAACTCGAGTGCTGAGACTTCGCTATCACTAAGCTGGTTGACGTGTTCACGCTAGAGGGGCCCTTCGAAAGTGCGCACGATCCAGTCTAAGCGGTATGCTAAGATCGAAGCTTGTGCAAGTGAAGATCCAAATGAACAAGTACAAACGACTTGTCTAGGATTGCCTCAACCCTAGATTACTGCTTATCCTTAGTAAGTCTCGAGGACGAGACTTTTTCTAAGTTGGGTAGGATGTAACACCCCGTTCCGCTCAAGCGGACTGCCGTCTCAAACGGCAATCGTGCAGCTGTCCCGACCTGCTTTGCCTCGATCAAGAAGCAAAGGATATCCAGATTTGTCCCTACAGGAATCCGGCTTGGACTTTCAGAGGCTCGCTCAGACGTATCGCTCTACCGAGGCGAATCATCGCTAAGGTGGGTGGCTACGGTGAACTTGCCTTTGCTTACCCAGCACACATAAAATCTGGAATATTCATGCTAGTCGCTAGGTGAATCACCCCTGCATGCTAATAAATCCAACGCACCTAGCTATGGGAATAATCCCAACTCATATTGCTTGCTAGAACATGGAAAAGGAAATACTGCTTATATTCAGACCCTCGCATGCTAAGTCCCTTAACGGTTTCATCTCTCGGACTACCTTCGGGCCCGAGCAAACGTGATTGCTTATGTTACTTAGAAACGCATGCTTGTCTGCTTGTAATGTTGCCATGTTTTTATCCAAACCCGGAAGACTACTACGTAGTCGTTCTGTGCCTGAACGAACCTGCAAGTATCCGGGACCGTTAGGTCACCAAGGCAGCCCCGAACCAGGGGAATGCATATAAAGACAAGTTACTGTACAGAACCAAGATTCAAGTATCCCGTATACTCGTATACTCGTGTTCCCGTGCACTCGTGTTCTCGTGTTCTAGTGCACGCGTGTTCTCGTGTATCCCGTGTAATCGTGTTGCCTGAGATTGGTCTAATAAATCGTGTTGCCTGAGATTGGTCTAATAAATCGTGTTGCCTGAGATTGGTTAAATCGTGTTGCCGAGATTGGTTAACCCTGACTTGCATGTCGCGGACTAGTTCCACGGACGGTCACCGGGGCACTGGGGCCGATCCGGTCCGGATGGAGCTCGTGTGTAGTCTCGTGTGCAGGGAGGATAGCTTGCAACGCATCGTGTTCGTGTGCCTCGTGTATACGCGTAGCATGCTATCCTTGTCCTCGACTACGTCCAGTAATGGCTCCGCCAGCGACTCCTGTTCATATAGATAAGTCATCCTCGCTTAGCGGCTATCCGCGTGCGAGTCACTGCATCGCATCAAGAACAAATAAACACCTGAACGACCATGTTAAACGACCCTCGTGTTTGCATGTTGCATATGCTATGCTCCTGAATGCTTATACTAGCCCGTGCTTGAATTAACAATGTTTGTCTTGGACAGGGAAGGAGATGGTAAGTCTCGCCGTGTTTCCTCAAACATCGCACGGCGCACTGCCCGACACGATAGCTATTCAATGTTTGTATGAAACTGATCCTAAGGCAACTAGAAAGACAACTTAATAGTTGTGCACGGAACCTGTATTACGTGTTTGGATTTGTCGAGCGGGCGAGTAGCTTCCCCACCAGTGCATTCAATGTACTGATAATCCACCAGTTTGATATGCAGGGTGCGGGAGAACCTCGTGCGGTGCGGACGCCTCCTTCGTGCGTGCTAAGGCCAAGAGTTTCCTCTGAAGCCTTACAACGGTGCGTCCGGAACTGAAGCACATATAGAAGACATAATGTTGTGAACATCACCTGATCATCGCCTGTATGCTTTTACTGTTTCAGAGAGAGAGGCTTGAGCGACTTGTAATCTCGGCTATACGCCGCCTGTAACACTTGTTAATATCAATAAAGAGATTACTTTACTTGTTTCAATGCTTCCGCTATATTTGTCGACTCAGTGAACCTGTTACCGATTGCCTATGCGTTCATGACTCCGCCGCACTCGGACAATCTGTGCGACTCTGTGGCTTAGAACTCTAACCGCCAGCCAATGAACCATGGCCTTGCACGGGCGTGGCTCACGTTCGTGCGGCATCACGCCCGGATGGGTTAAGCGATCGTTCCGCGGGAGCGCTGGCGAGGGTGATTCCCGCCTAGCGGGAACGGCCGATTGCCTGCGGGAGATCGGGGCGTGACAGTTTATGCATCTGCTGATGTAGCCTAGTTTTATAGACTCATATTTTTTCTCGAGTCTATTCGAGTTTGTGTGTTACTGGGTTGCTGACTTTAGCACATGTAGCTCATTCTTGTGTATTATGTTCATTATGGATTGAGACATAGATATTTATATTTACTTGATTATTTAGATAGCGACCATTATAATACAGCTTATACGTATTCAAGTCGGACCAGAGTGGTCGAATGCGTAGCTGGCATGTTACATATTCCTAGTCCTACGTATTTTGGGATTGGGGCATGACATATTTTTGTGGTGGCTCAAGCAGCTCCTGATTAAATTACTTCGGTTACTTTCCGGTACCGAGCGAGCCTGTAATCAGGATTAGCAATATTAGTATCTCAATCCACAACTGATTTGACAATTCCTTACAATTTGATTATCGCCCTTGGACTTCATAATTATACTTGTTCATTCCCTCGACATCTTTATTATTGTTTATCATCTCTCCCTATTTTAGAGAGATGGACGTTCGTGCACGGTATTTCCTACAGAAGCAGATCCTTGTCAAGGCTGAAGAAGACATGTTGGATATAAAGATTTGAGAAGATTGTTACCCTTAGTAGGGAAGATAAATAGGTTATTCCTATATGCTAGAGCTAGTGTAGATTGTTAGCATGAGAATTCAATATAGTATTGAGTTTAAGGATTAGTTGTATTACCCCCTCGACTGCATTCATATCCTTTCTATCAAATTCTTATCTTGTGTTGTATATATGGACTCGTGCTTTTTGCAACAATGATCTTTCTAATTATAATAATGAGTAGATCCTTCCACTTTCCCTAGTTGTGCCTTAATTACAAAATCAATCCCTTAGTTGGTACCATTCCTTGTGTTAATATCCATATAACCATAGGTATCAGTTCTTTTCTACTCTAATCCCCTTGGTCTAGTCATCATGACTCGATTCTCCAAATACCTGCCTAATCGTACCTTATTCAACCATGTAGACTTATCAAAAATTCTTTTTGTCGTGGCCTGAATTTTGGTCTCTTCGTCATCAATGTCAATCAATGATCGAAGCCTCTCTACCGCCTTGCCTTAGTTAGATCTGACTCAGTCATTTCTTCTGTCTTATAGAAGCTTGACCTATACAAGAGCAGTAATGGATGGGTAGTAATTTCTCTTATAAAGTTGTTGATCAATAGCACCCTGATAGTTTCTAGGTTCTTTTAGAAAATTCTTTATTACGGCCAGTAAATCCTAGAATTCTTGTATCCTTATTTAGAAAATCGGTCCTTCCAGAAATCTTAGCCGGACCATGACCTTAGTTTTAATACCAACTTAATTTTTATAAGTTGGGTAGATCGTAGCCCCTGGTTTTAGTATGAGGTTATTTCTAGAAATTCAGGGTAAATTTGAATTTATTTTGGTGTTAATTAGGTTAATCGCAAACGAATTAAATTACCTATTTAATTTTGTATCCTTGATACCCTTTGTTGTGGCTCGGATATTTGGAGCACAACACTATCCTTTTCTTTCCAAAAACTTTCCCCTTATGACCTAGACTAGTCACTCTACACCTATGATATGACTATCACTCATAAACTGGCCTTCCCATATATTATTTTTGTCGTACGACATTTGCGACGCAATTTTACACACAAATGACACATATATATCATTTTTCGGTTGCGATTGGTTTTAATACTCAATACCGACTCAATTCTTCCAACAACCTTGACATTCATGAGCCTAACTGGAACCTACTCACTGATGACACAACTATTATTTCCAAATATACACGCCCATGCTCCATGTAGACCTACAATATTTGTGGCATATCTCCTTCTAAATCCTATATCCAACTCCGTTGCAATAGAATTAAATTATATATAGGCAATCCAAATATCCCAACCACTGATATACCCGTATCCCATTCATGCCAACCTACGTCTATGACACTTGTGTTGTATTAAATTGAATCCCTTGTACTCTTTACACAATATAAAATACCTTGATAAGTTATATCATATTTTGACGCTTATTGCTGAACCATTCATCGGCATCCATGATATGCAATGAACAACTTCTCGGTACCATCTCACCCTAGTTGTATTTGGCTAGGATATTTTCTATTGTCTTATAGACTAATGACCTAATTAGAAGTAAGAAGAACTGGTAAAACTTTCTTTATAGAGTTATTGACTCATTAACGCCATTATAGTACATATATTTTCTTTAATAGGCTGTGACAACGGTCACAAAATCCTTACCAACTCGAATCCCTCATTGAAGTTAGACCTTCTAAAAATTCTTAGAAATATGATCATGACTATAGTTCCTACGGCCAACTTCATTCTTATAAGTTGGGTAGAGCCTTGGGTTAGCGTACCATTTTTCTTAGAATGCGACGCCAAACTAGGACTCCATTTGGTAACTGCGTCCCCATCTTTAGTGCAACCTTCTTAACTAAAATATTTTCTACTAAGTTTATTTTTAAT
The DNA here is from genome assembly GCA_036927795.1 of Iris macrosiphon. Lineage (NCBI taxonomy): Eukaryota > Viridiplantae > Streptophyta > Magnoliopsida > Asparagales > Iridaceae > Iris > Iris macrosiphon. Next base: position 19,448,412 of record JAYESA010000001.1, on the reverse strand, counting down.
TTTGAGGACAAAATTTTTATAAATTTGGTAGATTGTAACCACCCTGATTTTTAGAATTAAAATTTTAAATTTATTAATATTGGTATTCTGAAATTATTGTGATTAAGAATTTTTTTTAGCTAATTATAATATATAATATTCATGAATTTATAATTATGTGTATTTAATTAATTATTAATATTGTGCAAAAAATATATTTTGGGTGTACAACAACTATTAGTGTATTGTATATTTTTTTGAAATTTATTGAGATCTAAAACTATTTTTAATGGCCATACACACACACACACACACACACACACACACTATATATATATATATATATATATATATATATAAAGAAAAGAAAAAGACTAAAAGAACTAAACCTAAACCTAAACCCATTAACCCAAACCTTACCCTAAACCCAAACTTTAAACCAATTTCTCTCCCCTCACCCGTGCACAGTAACCTCCTTCCCCCATTTATATATATACATGCATATATATATATATACAAAACCCAAACCCTAACCCTAACCCATGCCTTCGCCCCGGCGACCGCCCACATCCCGCACCGCCGCGCTGGAGCAACGCCCCCCCTTCGCGAACAGCGCACAGCAGTTGCGGCCCCTCCTTCGCGCGTAGCCTTCGCCCCCCTCGCTCATCTGATTTGTGTCCTGTCTTTGCTGGTATGTTCACAACCTAACCGTTTAGGATTCCCTTCAAGTTGAACGAATTTAGGTACCCCGGTTTAATGGAAAAATCGACCGAAAGTTGGCCAAAAAACTGTTCTGAAATAGTTCAGAAATTCAATCAAAGTACCCCTGTTCATGTCTAATTTTCTACCAACTGGTTAATTATTTTCAAAATATAATTAAAAATACTTATTCAATATATAACCAAGATTTTTATTGTTCTTTTAGTATTTATTAGTTTGCTTTAATGGTTAAATTATTCTTATTCCAAAATGACCAAAAACTTATTTTTAAAATACCCAAAATCTCGCAATACTGGATACGTCCCACCAAACGAGGCGACTTCATCGTTTGCGAGTTATATCGAAAGGTGAGTATCGTCAACACAGACGTGTGGGCTTTCGCGGAACTTGATTTAGATGTGTGTGCATACCAGAATTAACTCGTATCCGCCAAAAAATATCGTATCGGCCTATGACACTCGTCATAACTTCGTGTGTGCTTGTCGTTTTGCAACAAAACTTGTGCCATTGAATTCACAGCGTTATGCTGGTCTTGTGATCCAAGTTTGGTTCGATTCTGAGAATGTTGATAAAATATTATTTTGTGGAACCCACGGTTCTATATAACCGACAATTTTGTGACTGGCTCACCGGAATCTAATTTTGGATATTCCGTTGAGTTTGTACCATCGTTCTGGACTCGTAGATACTAAGTTGGACAAATTTAGAGATCTTTTTCTTTGACACATTTTACGGTGCAAAGTGGGCCATATGTGGACCCCGCTTTGACCAAAAACTGTCAAATTTGCTCCTGCATCCAAATTGGACTATGGGTAGTCAATTCTAGCTATTTCTAGTATTCTAAGAACAATGGTGATGTTTGTTTCAGCATCCGGAGGTGTACGTGCAGATTCTACATTTTCAGGAGTAGTTGACCGAGTTCAGAATCCAGGCAAGTGTACCTTGCCAAGATGTATCACAGTTTTTTGCCTTTATTATCTTATTTAGTTACTACAATTATTTGATATGTGTGATGTGTGTGTTTACCCTAGGACCGTGAGACGTTACTTAGCGTCCGAACAAGATTTAGGTGTCGACACCGTACGCGGAGTCGTGTAACGTCACATAGAGAATTGATCACACGATCCTATTTTTACATGCTTGCTTTACCATGTACGCCATATCCTAGGACACTTGACACTAATTCATGTGACAAAATCTTTCTTGAGTTATTCATGGTGATTCTGTATAGGCTTACAGGATTCGTGGTATGAGACTTGCATATTATATGGATATTATTATGACTCGTTGCACTAGCTAGAGGTCATGATCTTGCGTATTATGGACATGAGATATTATGGACATGAGACGTGAGGTTACATTGGGTGGGAAGAGACACACCATACTACAAGCTGATTATTGATATATATACACTATACTACTGGAGGTGCTTTGGCACATATACTGGAGTCGTGATACTACTTGCTGCTATGGGCTCCCCGACACAGAGCTTGTAGTGATTTCAGCCTGAGTACGAGTGACGCTCTCACGTGTATATCAATTAGATGGTTACAGTAGTTTACCCTTGAGTATGTGGCATTATATTATTTTACTTTTGGCATGTTGTTTCTTGTACCTTGTTACGTCCCTCTGGGGACCTGGTCCCCTACCAGTTTTTGCAGCATAGACGGTTATGGAGCCTTTGGAGTTGCTGATGGAGTTGCTTGTCTTGCAGGCATTGGTACCAGGTACTTATATCATTTCTACCGGAGTTATGGTTATTTATTTATATTGTTTATGCATCTGCTGAAGTAGCCTAGTTTTATAGACTCATATTTCTTTCTCGAGTCTATTCGAGTTTGTGTGTTACTGGGCGGCCGACTTTAGCACATGTAGCTCATTCTTGTGTATTCTGTTTCTTATGGATTGAGACATAGATATTTATATTTACTTCATTATTTAGATAGCGACCATTATAATACAGCTTATACGTATTCGAGTCGGACCAGAGTCTGGTCGAATGCGTAGCTGGCATGTTACGTATTCTTAGTCCTACATATTTTGGGATTGGGGCGTGACATGTCCCGATAAATACATGACAAGATCTGATGTTGGAGCAGTACTGGCACCAGAGGATGAGGTTGTGTTGGAGGATTTTTCCTGAGTATTCTGTTACATACTCAGTTATTTATTATTACAGTTATTTCATATCTTGACTCATGGACTGATGTATTGACTTATTCTCTTTTCTTATTTTATCGGGTTGTTCTCTGAGACACTACATATATTGACTTAATGATGGACTATTTTCTTTATCTATTATCTTGATTAGTCTATCATATTTAGTTATGTTTCGTTCTGTGGATGAGATTAGAATTATTCTGTGATAGATGGTGTAGACTGCATTTATATTTATTACAGCTTAAGTGCACTCTAACGGGTCAATTAAATTGGATTTGTCTATTGGAATTGTAAACTACCTCACCCAAAATAGATATTTTGTGTATATTTTATATTATTATATTTAGATATTGAATTTCTTTAGAGTATTCTCTTAGTTAATTAGCAAATAAATTTTTTGATATATTTACTTATATAAATATTTATTTAGAATTATTTTTAGGTTATTTTAGATTTTTGAAGATTTTTCTAGAATTGTTAGGTAATTAAAACATAGGGAACGTAAATTTTTAGGACTTCTATGATTTACTTTGAGACCATACTTGCATGTTATTCCTACCAAATATTTATTTTAGGTTAAAATATTTAATTATATTTTTTCTATAATTTATTTAGAATTTTAAGAAATTTATTTAGATTTTTGAAATTAATTAGGATTTATTTGGTTATATATAGTCTTAATATTAGATAGATGTTAATTTAGTGTTAATAGATATTAATAGGATTATATATAAATTATTTGTATTATATTTAATTCTATTTAAGATTATAAATTATTGAGATAAAATTAAACTCTATTTTTAAATTAATTCAAATCCTGAGCCTACTAGGAAAGCAACTTCATGCATATCCAATCCTTATTTAAACTGATCATATTCATATTCAAATTAGCCAATCCTAGTCGTATTCAATTAAATAGTCCCCACCATTATAAATACCTCATCCTTCATATTTTTCTTCCCCAAATTCACCTCTTTTTCGTCTAGTCAAAATTCATCATAAATTCAGCCTCATTTTCTAGTATGTTATGACGACTTAAAAAGACGATATCTCCTAGCTCCGGACTCCAAACGCGCTCCAGTTTTTTTGTTAGAACCATATCAAGGTTAGTTTTTTGAATATATAAATTATTTTAATAATTTCATAACCTATTTTTCCAGAAAATTCTAAAAGTGCCAGTTGTCCGAAATCAGACGTGTTTTGATATTTTTGAGATTTTGGGAGATCCCGAACTCGAAATTATAAATCGTTTGAAGTTTCGAAAAGCTGACATGATGAACTTCCAGAAAAATATTTTTATAGAATTTAAAATATAATTTTATTCTATTGTAAATTTTGTGCAACGTAGACGTAAATAGGAAACCACCGAAAACTGTCATATGTGCGCCCTTGTGGCCATAACTCTTTACTGACTTATGATTTTATGAAACCGTCTATTCCAGTATTCATGTAGCATTGAAATATATAGAATTCCATACACAAATCCAGAATTTGAGTTAGTTGACTTTTTGGTCAACTGATTGCCTCGATTTGCGTGCCACGGATCACAAATCCTTAAAGTTGACTTTCTTTGGACCAAAATTAGAGCTTAACAATAAAATCAGATTATAATAAGATTAAAATACTATTTTAGGTTATTTTATTCAGAATTAAAATAGATTAAAATGGAGAAACCTATTCACCCACTTTTGTAACCTAACTTATTTAATTTATGTGACGGGTAGATCGGACGACGCCTTGAGTTGGGACTTCATTCTTTTTTCAGATCAGGCAAGATACCTTGCCAAATTGCTTACAGTATTTTGCCTGCTTAGTATATTTTTGTATATTTATTATATTTTTGTTTATTCATTGTATGTGTAGTTTTCTTTCAGTCATTACTATATATTAGATATGTTGACACACACATGGCACTTAGTATCATGAGAGGACAATCATTAGGCATATGGACTTTTAACCACTCTGGTAAACGTAGTATATAGCTCGCACTACGGGCGTGTGTCGCGCTGGTTGCTATCTCCGCGGTATATCAATTTCTGGAGTCTCGCTGGTCGCTACCCCCATGGTATGTCGATTTCTGATATCCACTGACGAGTGTGTGAGTTGTGAGATAGATCGAGTAGCCTACCCTTGCCCATACGTCAAAAAGTTGTCCTTATTTGCATTCATATAGATTGTCTTGTACAGCGTACTTATATATTTTTAAATATTATGCATGTTCACTGAATTCAAATTGGCTTGCTTCTATGTATCTTGTTGCGTCCCTCTGAGGACCTGGTCCCTTGCCAGGTATAGATGACCATGAGTATCCGCAGGAGTACGGACCCGGACCTGACGCATTACTTTCTGCCGAGGAGGTCTTACCCACTGAGCATCATTGATTATCTCTAGCGATGGATACTTTAGCTGACACTCTTATATCATCACCTTATTTTATATTGGTGATTTTACTCTTCTCTCTTATTTTAGTTGATATAGTCATTTGTAGTGGATTTGTCTCCACCCAACTATCATTTATGGATTATTCAGACTCTTTATTCTAGTTTAGTTATTTCCTTCCTGTGACTTTTTCTGTGGATGAGATTTAGATTGTACCTTATGACTTGTGATACATTTTATACCACTTGTGGATTTGATATTCATATTACAGCGTACGTATGGGTTATGGTTTCCATATATTGGAGTTGTCACATCCATGCGGCTGGCATGTTTACGTGTCCTAGTCCTATGTATTTTGGGACTGGAGCGTGACAGGAGTTGTACTGCTAGCCATTGCCACGTGGCTAGTTCCTATATATTTTGGGATTGGGGCATGACAGATCTAGAAGGAGAAGAAGATTGCACAAGTTGGGGGCTCTTTGCATCCAATTAGAGACTTGCATTAGGAATTCATCTCCCAATAGGTGCAATTCATAATTTTCTTTCTAATTAGACTATAAATCTATAGTTTAATCATTAGGAACCCTTCCATGTACTAGGGCTACCTATAGCAGGAAGAATTGACTACTAAGGGGCCTCTATTTTGGAAGTTATTGTGTGTTTTGTATCCAATTTAGGAGAAATTCAAGATTGGTGCTCCATGTATTTATCAATAGGTCTAGTAGACCAAATTGACATGTGTTTGATTGTGTGAGACTAGTGTCGTGTCCAAAATTGGCTACGTGTAGGCCGTATCATGGCAATTTAGTGATACGGGATATTTTGGGGATTTTTCTCCGACACGGGGGTTTGCATATATCATATTATGACACGAGCACGTAAATAAGTAGCTAGACCTTTATATTGCTTATAATTATGATTCTAGACTTGCTCATATCCTTCGTGATACGTTTGGTGATGTATTAGAGCCGTATCGCAAGTCTATCATAGAATTAGTGTGATACAGGTGCGATGCACTCCATGTGTTTGATAGAATATAACTACTCTATTTTAGTGTTGTTTATATATATATATATTTTGATTTCAGTTGATATATATATATATATATATATATATATATATATATATATATATATATATATATATATTCTTGTGTATGTGTTGTGCGTTAAGAGTAGGGGGTTACTATGACTGAGCACAGATCACTGTGCATGTGTGGACATTTACATTTGAGGTGTCAGTATGTGTATGTTGGACTAGAAGGAGAGTGAGGTATGCACAGAATTTGTGTGTAGGTGTAAGCACTGCACAATTTCAGGTTGTGTACAGAACATGAGGAGTGTACGAGTGACTGTTAGTGTATGTATATTATAGTATGTATCTGTGGTGGGTAAGGAATACTAGAGTGTCGGATTATGGACCATTAGAGCAGCATAGCTGTTATGTGCACATACTGCTACAATAGTGTGTGAGGTGTTACAGATAGGGGTGTAACTGGGGTCGTACTCAACTGCAGTAGCAGCAACAAGTAGGCATGAAGGGGAAACTTGGTTGTTATGTAGGAGGACTGGGTACCTGCACAGGGGACTGGGTTTATTTGTGTGCAGAAAGTAGTGTGGTGTTGGTTGTTGTAGGTGTTATGTAAGGTTAAGTATTAGAATTTGGGGTTCAAGGATGTGCAAGCAGTACGGTAAAGTGGAGTGGCCTATATCATTGCACTGATACTAATAACAGTACATGATTGAAGGCAAGTTGTGCGTGTGTGTGATGACAGTTGTTTCAGTGCACATGTGCACTTGGAAGTAAGGGTGTATTAGGATGAAAGTATGATATAATTTAAGTGCAAGTGAGGGCCTCAGGTTATGTGTGCATAGATGTATCAAGCGTTAGAGTATCAGTAAGTTGGATATCTGTGTAAGAAATATCAGTGAAGTAAGTAGGTATCAGTAATAGGTAGTGCCAGGATATGAGGGGGAGGTTAGAGTTGGGAAATAAAGTATTGGTAGGATGGTTTCTTAGTGTATCACATTGATACTAGTGTATTAGTTCAGATACAGTAGTAATTTGGGGTAGTATCTTGATATAGTCAAGGTATTAGGATTATAGGTAATAGCTTTGGGGTAAGGGTATGGTATAAGGCTTTGATTGTATAGTACATTACCATACATGATTTATGGTGTACAATATTAGTGTGTATAGAGTATATATGTAAATATTAGTGTTATAACCTGGTATAATCTATATTAGTTAATATGGGTTAGAATAACTTAGCATAGACCTAGTACTATCTTGGAAACTTACCTTATTGAACTCAAACTTTAGAATTGACTTAGTTTGACTATTTTGACTTAGATTTGACCTAATAACCTAGATTTGAACTAGTTTAACTTGTATTCATTCCAAAATCTTATATTGATATAATATTCCATATTTAGGTCTCTAAGACACCGTTTCGAACATCTTTGATATTGTTCACCGGATTTCAGGCAAGTACATTCTCTGATAGTTTTTCATTTATGATATCCTCTATATTTCTTGTATTTAGTGTAGATATCATTAATTTCCTGATACTTGGTTACACTCTCTCCTCTTTTCTTATTTCATCTCTTTTGCTTTTGGTGTTCTTTCCTAAATTTCCTTCATTCCTCCACCAAATCCTTATCAAATCCTTTCAATTAGTTTCCTATTTCACCATTAGAAGATCTAGAAGGAAAGATGAGTCAATGATCTAGAAGGAGAAGGAGATTGCACAAGTTGGGGGCTCTTTGCATCCAATTAGAGACTTGCATTAGGAATCCATCTTCCAATAGGTGCAATTCATAATTTTCTTTCTAATTAGACTATAAATATGTAGTTTAATCATTATGAACCCTCCCATATACTAGGGCTACCTATACCAAGAAGAATTGACTACTAGAGGCCTCTATTTTGAAAGTTATTGTGTGTTTTGTATCCAATTTAGGAAAAATCCGAGATTGGTGCTCCATGTGTTTATCAATAGGTCTAGTAGACCAAATTGACATGTGTTTGATTGTGTGAGACTAGTTTTGTGTCTAAAATTGGCTACGTGTAGGCCGTATCATGGCAATTTAGTGATACGGGATATTTGGGGGGGGGCTCTCCGATACGGGGGTTTGCATATGTCATATTATGACACGAGCACGTAGATGAGTAGCTAGAACTTTATATTGCTTATAATTATGATTCTAGACTTGCTCGTATCCTTCGTGATACGTTTGGTGATGTATTGGAGCCATATCGCAAGTCTATCATAGAACTAGTGTGATACAGGTGCGATACACTCCATGTGTTTGATGGAATATAACTACTCTATTTTAGTGTTGTTTATATATATTTTTTTTATTTTAGTTGATATATATATATATATATATATATATATATATATATATATATATATATATATATTCTTGTGTATATGTTGTGTGTTGAGAGTAGGGGGTACTATGACTGAGCACAGATCACTGTGCATGTGTGGACATTTATATTTGAGGTATCAGTATGTGTATGTTGGACTAGAAGGAGAGTGAGGTGTGCACAGATTTCGTGTGTAGGTGTGAGCACTGCACAATTTTAGGTTGTGTACAGAACATGAGGAGTGTACGAGTGACTATTAGTGTGTGTATGTTGTAGTGTGTATCTGTGGTGGGTAAGGAATACTAGAGTGTCGGGTTGTGGGCCATTACAGCAGCATAGCTGTTGTGTGCACATACTGCTACAGTAGTATGTGAGGTGTTACAGATGGGGGTGTAACTGGGGTCGTACTCAACTACAGTAGTAGCAACAAGTAGGCATTAAGGGGAAACTTGGTTGTTATGTAGGAGGACTGGGTACCTGCACAGGGGACTGGGTTTATTTGTGTGCAGGGAGTAGTGTGGTATTGGTTGTTGTAGGTGTTATATAAGGTTAAATATTGGAATTTGGGGTTCAAGGATGTGCAAGTAGTGGGGTAAAGTGGAGTGGCCTATATCATTGCACTGATACTAATAACGGTACATGATTGAAAGCAAGTTATGTGTGTGTGTGATGACAGTTGTTTCAGTGCACATGTGCACTTGGAAGTAAGGGTGTATTAGGATGAAAGTATGATATGATTTAAGTACAAATGTCACGCCCCAGTCCCAAAAATACGTAGGACTAGGACACGTAAGCATGCCAGCCGCATGGATATGGCAACTCCAATATATGGAAACCAAATCCACACGTACGCTGTAATATGAATATCAAGTCCACAAGTGGTATAAAATGTATCACAAGTCACAGGGTATAATCTAAATCTCATCCGCGAAAATTAGATATAAATAATAACCAGCATCTATATAACTAGATCTCAACATAAATATCTAAGGATAATAGTTGGATGAAAATAATCCACTACCAACTCGAATGGAAAAGTACAACACAACAAATACAATATAGGAATACCAGCTAACGACCATGGGCTCGAAGAGAAGACATCCTTGCAACACAAGTAATCATCCAAATCTACGCTCCTGCAATTACTCAAGAACAGATACACCTGGCAGAGGACCAGGTCCTCAGAGGGACGTAACAAGATACAGAAAATACGAGCCAATTTGAATACAGTAAACATGCATCATATTTGAAAATAAATAAGTATGCTGTACAAGACCATCTATATGAATGTAAATGAGGACAACTTTTCGACGTATGGGCAAGGGTAGGCTACTCGATCTAATCCTCACAACCTCACGCTCGTCAGTGGACATCATCAGCCGACATACCGCGGGGGTAGCGACCCTCGGACTCCATCAATCGACATACCGCGGGGGTAGCGACCATCGGACACGACCCACCATAGTGCGTGCTAGTGACTACGGTGTTACCAGAGTGGTTAAAAGCCCATACGCCTAATGATTGTCCTCTATGATACTAAGTGTCATGTGTGTGTCAACATATCTAATACATAGTAATGACTGAAAGAAAACTACACATGCAAGAATAAACAGAAATGCAATAAATATACAGAAATATACTAAGCATGCAAAATACTGTAAGCAATTTGGCAAGGTACCTTTCCTGGGGTCCTGCTGCTGGTATGAATCAGAGTCCAAGTCACAGTCCAAATAGCCTATGTATTACAAATTTATCACGTCAAAAGATAATTTATTTTAATTTATTTAATTCTAGAATAATTACTCTAAAGTCTTATTTTAATCTTATTATTCTGATTTTTATGTTAATTCCTAAATTTTGTCCAAAGAAACTGAATTTTATCAACTCGAGACTCATGGCACGCAAATCGAGGCGATCTGTTGACCGAAAAGTCAACCAACACAAACTCAACTTTTATGCATGATTTCCTATAGATTCCAGTGTCAAAAATATGCTAGAATTTATGGCTCGTCCGAATTCAAATTCCTTTGGGAATTATGGCACATACAAATTTTGTATTGTTCACCGATGGTTAAATTCTAACCTAGAAGTTCTACAGAATTAACAGTATAGAAATACTTCGAATTAAATTCTGGAAAAAATATATGTCAATGATCTTGACATTAGCTTTCCAAAACTTTAAACGGTTCATGATTCTGATTCCTGCTTCTCCCGAAATCGCGAAAATATTAAAACACATCTATTTTCGGACATGCTGTGCTCTACGAATTTTCCAGAATTTAATACTCATAATTTCGTAAAATAAATTATATAATCAGAAAGATAACCTCAATATATTTTTAACACAAGAAACTAGACCTCGTTTGGAGTCCGGAGTTATGCGCAATGGCTTATGGAAGATGAAGGAACCCTAGATGACAATTCTCCAAAATCTCTCTCTCTAAGATAATGGGATAATTAGGGTTATAATAATATATATATATATATATATATATATATATATATATATATATATATATATATATATATATATATATATATAGGGATATAACTGCGGCTGAATGGATATTTATAGGCTGACACGTGTCAGAATCTGATTGGATGGTTTTTGTTATATTATTTGTTTTTGATTTGCCTTTATCAAAATATTATTTAAGTCATTTTAAATCTAAATAACTCCAAATAAATATTAAAAATAATCATAAAAATCTGAAAAAATTACAAAAAATATATTTTGAACATATAAACCCTAAAAAAATATTTGTGACAGTTTTATATTCATAAGTTTACTACTATAATTAGGAGAAGCTCTAAACATTAGTTTTATCCATTTAACTAAAAATAAATACTAACATTATTCCAAAAATTCTGAAATAATTCCAGAAAATCGATAATAATATTATAAACCTTAGAAAATAACGTGGGTTCATTCTATATTCCTGGACTTGCACAATAAATTCTACAGTCCTAAAAATTAGTTATTAGTCTAAATAACTCTCAATAAATACTAAAAGTATTCAAAAATTCCCAGAAAATTCTAGAAAATATATTTGACTATTTAAAACCTAAAATAAAATTTTAAAATATTTTTAATTAAGTTTGAACATAAAATAAATTCTTTAAAGTCCTAGAAAATTAGTGTTACTTGTTTTAAATTAACTAAGAATTATGGAAAAATCTCAATAATCTAAAATAGCCTAAAAATAATTCTAAATAAATATTTATATAAGTAAATATACTAAAAAAATTTATTTTCTAATTAATTAAGAGAATACTCTAAATAAATTCAACATCTATAATAAATATAATAATATAAAATATACACAAAATACCTATTTTGGGTGAGGGAGTTTACAATCTACCCAACTTAAAATAATTTCGTCCTCGAAATTAAAATAAGGCATAATTTGTTAAATCCTTCACATTCGTACATAAAATACGTCAATCGCAATCTCTTCCAAAAATTTAAATAACAAAATCTATTCAAATCTATCGCGATCACTTCAAAATTAAGATAACCACTATTTAAATCAAAATTCAACCTGTCGTAATCTCTTCTCAATTTTTTTTAAATAATCAAAATTCAAATCTAACTCAAGTCTATATGATATCCCACATCAAAATTTATATCATCATTTCCAACTATCATAATCTCCTCTAGACTTTGAACAATAAATAATTCTAATCAAATCTTATTCCTATTCTCAAATTAAGAATTTTGTACTCTTCAAATATTTAAACTCAATTTACATCCTCAATATTTCAAATAGGTGACCCAACAATCAAAATTGAACTTTTAATTAAAATTATCAAATTTTAAAATTTAAATCTAATTCACCAATTGTTTAAGTCTAAAATTCTATATTTAGCCTCAAAATTTAAATCGATGATTCATCCTTCAATATTCAAAATTTAAATCATGTGCTCAAAGTATAAATATTTGGTCCGCAATATCAAGATTTTAAAATTCGTTAAATCCTCATTATCTTAATCCTTCTTTTAAAATTTCTTAAAATTAAAATGACTTGAATCTTCCAATCTAATCTTACTTGATCACAATCTAAAAGAAATTTCTCTCAAGTTGGCAATGCACTGCTACCCAACTTAAAATTTATCCATCTATCACAGAAGGCTATATACTTTAAGAAAAATATTCCTTAATTTATTTACTCATGTCATTCAATCATCAAAACTTCAACGCCGATTATATCATATATGATATGTCCTTAATTACAAAAGAATAATCCTCAAGTATGTGATCGGCCTACGGGGTATATCTAGTACTCTCTGTGTATTAAACTTATACCAAGCACGAGATTTCGTCTTTCCGAAATTAGGGAAGACGGAGACCAAGAATAAAGAGTTCAAGGGTGAGGTAATAGAATAGAAGTATCGGGATCAAGGAGTTTAAGGAATTCAAATGGGAATTGTCAAAGCAGTTGTGGATTAAAATCCTATTTTGGTAATTCTTTGTTCGCATGCTCGTATTAGTACAGTTATATAACCGATACGATCCGCTCAAACATATCTAGGGGCAAGTATATTCGTCTACCAATCACTACATATCTCAATCCACGTAAAGTAGTATTACGAAGGGCGAATCAAGCGCACTAAGGTTAGCTAGACCTTAATACACTGATTCTGAAATGTATTAGTAGGCGTCCCCAATAATACATATCTCATGATCAAGCTCGATAAAAGAGTAAGCTTGCAAAACTAGGCTATAATAGCAGCATAAGTCAAGGTAGTGCAGCAAATATAAGTACGCTAGATGATGATGAAAGGAGGTACAAATTAATTCAAGTTCATAAAATAAAACAACTAAGCAACAATAATAAAAGACTCTACAATCCCTACAGTTATCATACAACCTCCTTGTCTATGTCGCTAGTCGACCAAATGTGGGCAAGGACCTCTAACTTCTATTATCTGAATAACCACTGTCGTCTTATGCTAGTATATAATTAATGTTGTTCAATCACACTTCAAAAATAGGTCAAAAGACTATGTGATACTAGGTTGTGAGGTATACTACCCAACTTAAAATAATAAACTAATACTGTGACAGTCTTAAGGGTACCGTAGAAGCTCCTGTTAAGGTCTTCGAGAAGGGATCTTGGTACTTGTTAGGGTATCCTCTTATATTACATAGGTCATGGTCGTCTTAACTCTTAGTCATAGTGCAAGTGTCAATAGTAAGAATGGGACAGTTACTGGCCTCAAGGGAAAGGGAATATAACTCGTATTGAGGTATGGTATAAGTTACGCAATTTAAAACTAAGGGATAAGCACCAGGTCTCAATCTACAAGAATAACTTAATTATCAAGTTCTAACTACTAAGCACACAATTTCAAAATTCAATATTACAACTATAATCCTAGCAAACTATATGTCCTAAACAAGAAATAAATTACTTGGCCTACTATCAGAAGTGTCAGGTGGCACGAGTTGAAAGATAAAGAAAAGAAGAACGTAATTTTGGTCGTCGCATAATTAGCGAACGTTAAGGTCGCAGAGGAACAATATGTGAAATAGAGGGGCTCTAGGTAGCATCATGGTTTTCCAAGGGGGAGTGGTATACTAGTTGAATGTTCGATGTATGATCAAGGGAGAAGTGTTGATTGCATTCCTCTAGGCTTCCTAGGGTGCTGTCTACTAATAACAAGACAATGATATAAGTTTATAGTTCTCCAATACTATCTAACTATGAGGGTTAGGTTCAGTCCTAATATTCACTTTTGGTTTTCTATTGGTTCCTCCATACTAGGGTTAAACATTATGGTAAGCTTCTAACTAACTCTAGTAGTATCTATACTACTCTTAAGTCTTCATAATACATCAAGGGATAATGGTAAACCAATCTATAGATAAGGAATTCTAGGTTCACTAGATATTCTAAACTTAGTGGTATGTTTATATCCTTGTTATAATCTTAATAGGTATGCTACTCTAATTATTATCCTAATAACAGGGGTTCCTATATTCTCAGCAGAAGGCTATACACAAGGAACTATTAGGGAAGCACATGAATCAAGCAGGATACAATTGTTCAAATAGAACAGGTAGGAGAAAGATGAATCATAGTCAATTGTGGATGAGATCCTATACTCTAGTCCTAGGTACAGGCTTGTTCGGTACAGTAACATAACCGAGACAATATGCTCTCGACCTGCATGGGCCACCACAAAAACATGTCACGCCCCAGTCCCAAAAATACGTAGGACTAGGACACGTAAGCATGCCAGCCGCATGGATATGGCAACTCCAATTTATGGAAACCAAATCCACACGTACGCTCTAATATGAATATCAAGTCCACAAGTGGTATAAAATGTATCACAAGTCACAGGGTATAATCTAAATCTCATCCGCAAAAATCAGATATAAATAATAACCAGCATCTATATAACTAGATCTCAACATAAATATCTAAGGATGATAGTTGGATGGAAACAAATCCACTACCAACTCGAATGTAAAAGTATAACACAACAAATACAATATAGGAATACCAGCTAACGACCATGGGCTCGAAGAGAAGACATCCTCGTAACACAAGTAATCATCCAAATCTGTGCTCCTGCAATTACTCAAGAACAGATACACCTGGCAGAGGACCAGGTCCTCAGAGGGACGTAACAAGATACAAAAAATACGAGCCAATTTGAATACAGTAAATATGCATCATATTTGAAAATAAATAAGTACGCTGTACAAGACCATCTATATGAATGCAAATGAGGACAACTTTTCGACGTATGGGCAAGGGTAGGCTACTCGATCTAATCCTCACAACCTCACGCTCGTCAGTGGACATCATCAGCCGACATACCGCGGGGGTAGCGACCCTCGGACTCCATCAATCGACATACCGCGGGGGTAGCGACCATCGGACACGACCCACCATAGTGCGTGCTAGTGACTACGATTTTACCAGAGTGGTTAAAAGCCCATACGCCTAATGATTGTCCTCTATGATACTAAGTGTCATGTGTATGTCAACATATCTAATACATAGTAATGACTGAAAGAAAACTACACATGCAAGAATAAACAGAAATGCAATAAATATACAAAAATATACTAAGCATGCAAAATACTGTAAGCAATTTGGCAAGGTACCTTTCCTGGGGTCCTGCTGCTGGTATGAATCAGAGTCCAAGTCACAGTCCAAATAGCCTATGTATTACAAATTTATCACGTCAAAAGATAATTTATTTTAATTTATTTAATTCTAGAATAATTACTCTAAAATCCTATTTTGATCTTATTATTCTAATTTTTATGTTAATTCCTAAATTTTGTCCAAAGAAACTAAATTTTATCAACTCGAGACTCATGACACGCAAATCGAGGCGATCTGTTGACCGAAAAGTCAACCGACACAAACTCAACTTTCATGCATGATTTCCTGTAGATTTCAGCATCAAAATATGCTGAAATTTATGGCTCATCCGAATTCAAATTCGTTTGAGAATTATGGCACATACAAATTTTGTATTGTGCACCGATGGTTAAATTCTAACCTAGAAGTTCTACAGAATTAACAGTATAGAAATACTTCGAATTAAATTCTAGGAAAAACATATGTCAATGATCTCGACATTAGCTTTCCAAAACTTTAAACGGTTCATGATTCTGATTCCTTGTTCTCATGAAATCGCGAAAATATTGAAACACGTCTATTTTCGGATATGCTGTGCTCTACGAATTTTCCAGAATTTAATACTCATAATTTTGTAAAATAAATTATATAATCAGAAAGCTAACCTCAATATCTTTCTAACGCAAAAAACTAGGCCTCGTTTGGAGTCCGGAGCTATGTGGCTTGTGGAAGATGAAGGAACCCTAGATGGCAATTCTCCAAAATCTCTCTCTCTCTAAGATAATGGGATAATTAGGGTTATAATATATATATATATATATATATATATATATATATATATATATATATATATATATATAGGGATGTAACTGCGGCTGAATGGATATTTATAGGCTGACACGTGTCAGAATCTGATTGGATGGTTTTTGTTATATTATTTGTTTTTGATTTGCCTTTATCAAAACATTATTTAAGTCATTTTAAATCTAAATAACTACAAATAAATATTAAAAATAATCATAAAAATCTAGAAAAATTACATAAAATATATTTTGAACATATAAACCCTAGAAAAATATTTGGGACAATTTTATATTCATAAGTTTACAACTATAATTAGGAGAAGCTCTAAACATTAGTTTTATCCATTTAACTAAAAATAAATACTAACATTATTCCAAAAATTCTAAAATAATTCCAGAAAATTGATAATAATATTATAAACCCTAGAAAATAACGTGGGTCCATTCTATATTCCTGGGCTTGCACAAAAAATTCTACAAGTCCTAAAAATTAGTTATTAGTCTAAATAACTCCCAATAAATACTAAAAGTATTCAAAAAATTCCCAGAAAATTCTAGAAAATATATTTGACTATTTGGAACCTAAAATAAAATTTATGAATATTTTTAATTAAGTTTGAACATAAAATAAATTCTTCAAAGTCCTAGAAAATTAGTGTTACTAGTTTTTAATTAACTAAAAATTATGAAAAAATCTCAATAATCTAAAATAGCCTAAAAAAAATCTAAATAAATATTTATATAAGTAAATATACTAAAAAAATTATTTTCTAATTAACTAAGAGAATACTCTAAATAAATTCAACATCTATAATAAATATAATAATATAAAATATACACAAAATACCTATTTTGGGTGAGGGAGTTTACAACAAGTAAGGGCCTCAGGTTATGTGTGCATAGATGTATCAAGCGTTGGAGTATCAGTAAGTTGGATATCTGTGTAAGAAATATCAGTGAAGAAAGTAGGTATCAGTTGTCACGCCCCGAGGCGTCCCCCGAGTCGTGACCGCCGTGCGGGCCTGGAATTGCGCCCGCACAAGGCTTTAATGATTTGCATAGCAAGCACATATTCAGAGTACGCAGATAAATTGAAACACAGATTTGAAACATAGAAAAGTTCTCTTTATTGATAATGAACATCTATTACAAACTCTTGAACGAGTCAGCTAGTATGCCGAACGGCTTACAAAAGGGTTGACTCAAAATGAGATAGCAGTCCTGTACATTACATCCTTTTATAAACTCAAAACGATAAGGACCTCCAGGCTGGAGGATCGCTTTGCCACGGAGCTGCATTTGTGTATGAAGAGTTGCAGGCTCCTGACTCCAAAAGGCTTCAAGGGGCGCGGTGAAGGCGCGCCAACAGTTGAACTGGATCGGGTAGACGACTTCGGTTCCTCGCTCGGTTCGCCTTGGTGCGGAGAACCTGTTTCAACGAGGGTCAGCATATCGAAACATGCTGGTGAAGGCGAGCTAGCCTGACTATACCAATCAACACATTGTTTAGTGAAGCATGCATATTTTTGTGGGTTTCTATCTTGCCTTAGTTCATTTACAAGTAAGCAGCATATTGAATTTACTGAAAATGAACGTGCCACCGTTCGGTGGATTTTACCTGATCGTCTGAATTACCTGTACAATACTTACCATGCCTTCCCTGAAACGAAGACACAAGTTAGTATGCAACAGGTTTAAATATACTCGATGATCACTGGCATGGTTGCCATTTGGGACGGTAGTCTTTGACGAGAATGGTTTGCAACGTAAGTACAAGAGGTGCTGCAAGCCATTTCCGCCGAACAAGAGACTAGAACAATATGTCTCGCCCGGACCGGATCGATGCCAGTGCCCCAGCATCGTCCGCGAGACGTTTCCCTGTGCACAAGTTGTCCATGATCGAACAAGATACAAGTAACAAGTTATTGCAGTTGAGGCAACAAGAGTACAAGACAAGCAATTGTACAAGACAAGCATAATGAACCAAGTCTATTCTCTTTTATCTTGGTTTCTTTTAGTTATTACTCAGTATCGTTTGATCGGGGCAAAGGAGATTGCAGATTATTAGCTGTGAAGCTTGGAAGCAGGGCTAGCTAATCGGGTTGGTAGCCACTCACTTAGATTTTTGGAAAGAAGAAGGAAAGAGGCGCTTCACGACTCCGCTCGCAAGCCGCCTACTGCTCGTTCACCTGCACACGAACAGCTCGATTAATACTTCTTCCTCTCTTTCCAATCTCGGAATAGAAGTGCAAGTCAATGAACGAAAACAATGAAAACCATCGAAACCGTTCAAGGAAAACAAGCAAATCCCAAAACCAACTCAAAGCACGAAAGCAACAAGCGACATCGAAAACCGAGGCAATAAAAGATAGCAGCGGAGAGGTCCCTCCTGACTCTGCCGCTAAGCCGATCCCGGGGGCGCAGTCCACTGAATATGGGAATCGATTCCGAAGAAACAAATCCATAACGAGGACGAGTTCTTAATTCAATCTATCCCGATCGAACGATACCGTCTTGTGTTTCTTAGCCGCGCTCTCCGCACCGGGAGAACGGGGTGCTACATCCTACCCAACTAATTGGAAGTTTCGTCCCGAAACTTAGGATAGGACTTACCGTTAAGGATTGTTCGGTCGGGGACGGCGATCATGACTCAAGGAACAATCACGAACAGAATGGTTTGATTCACCACAGGCTAGGCATAATCCAAGTTTCATACGATATTTGTCGATTGCATGCCCTGACTTTTTACAGAATTTACAGTAGGGCATTGTGTTCCCTTTGTGTGAACCACCGTCGTTTCGGTGCTTTGCAGCGTTGTTTCCTCTCTCGTCGCTTTGGCGTTTGTGACTGGATGTATGCACAGCGCCGATAGAAACGTGAGGATAGATTGGTTCGAGAGATAGGGCGTGATTCATGACTTCACGCATTGTACGATGCTGATGAATGGCTACGTGCGAATGGATGGCAAGGCGTAGACCACCTTCAAACCTTCTAGCTCGACTCGCTGCATCAGGTAAATAGGCCCTAGCGAATTTGGAGAGTCGGTTGAATTTGGCGGCGTACTCTTTAACTGTCATGCTGCCTTGCCGCAGCTGCACGAACTCGTTCTCCATCTGGCGTTGGACTGGAGGGGGTACAAACTCCTCTTCGAACGCGGCACGAAAAGTCGTCCACGAGATCGCCTCCTCTCCGTGATCAAATTGGAGAGATCGTCGATGCACGTCCCACCAATCGTGTGCGTTGAGGCAGAGCTGTAGTTGCGCGCAGGAAATGCGCTCATCTTCGGGGACCTCTAGCAGAGCGAAGTAATCTTCAAGTTCGGCCAACCAATCTAGAGCTACGACTGGGTCCTCAGTCCCGTTGAATGGGGTGTTGCAGACTTTCTTGAAGTGGCCAAAGTCGAAGGCAGTCACGTCCCTCGCTCTTGGAATTTGCGGTGTCTCTACTTCAAGCACGGGCTGCTCCACCGGAGTCGTTGTTGTTGTGGCGGTGTGGTTGGCAGCCAAAGTCTGAACGATCTGATGCAGGATATCTACCTGCTTCTGTTGGACTGAGAATCGTGCTTCTATATTGTCTTAAAACTTGAGCTGACTCTCTTCCGCCCGCTTCTCGGCCCGTTCATGGCGAGCCTCGTCCCTTTGTTGGTTTTCCCCCAACATCCGCAATATTTGCTGAACGGGATCGATGCTTGGCGTGGCTCGCTGGCTTTCTGAACTTCCCGAAGTGCCCGAACTACATCCTTGGCGTTGTATTTCGTCCGGGACTTGCGCTGCAGATTGCGCAGGATTCATTCCTTCAAAAGAAGGTAAATTATATTAGGATCATAATGTATTATGGACTTATTGCATGAACGTATCTCATTTTGGCCTAGCGAGTTCAAGAGTTCGCATAGGAATTTGATCGTTAAAGGAACTTTTCCAGCACGAAGTCTAAGGAACTTTGAATCTGTGCTCTGATACCACTATGTCACGCCCCGAGGCGTCCCCCGAGTCGTGACCGCCGTGCGGGCCTGGAATTGCGCCCGCACAAGGCTTTAATGATTTGCATAGCAAGCACATATTCAGAGTACGCAGATAAATTGAAACACAGATTTGAAACATAGAAAAGTTCTCTTTATTGATAATGAACATCTATTACAAACTCTTGAACGAGTCAGCTAGTATGTCGAACGGCTTACAAAAGGGTTAACTCAAAATGAGATAGCAGTCCTGTACATTACATCCTTTTATAAACTCAAAACGATAAGGACCTCCAGGCTGGAGGATCGCTTTGCCACGGAGCTGCATTTGTGTATGAAGAGTTGCAGGCTCCTGACTCCAAAAGGCTTCAAGGGGCACGGTGAAGGTGCGCCAACAGTTGGACTGGATCGGGTAGACGACTTCGGCTCCTCGCTCGGTTCGCCTTGGTGCGGAGAACCTGTTTCAACGAGGGTCAGCATATCGAAACATGCTGGTGAAGGCGAGCTAGCCTGACTATACCAATCAACACATTGTTTAGTAAAGTATGCATATTTTTGTGGGTTTCTATCTTGCCTTAGTTCATTTACAAGTAAGCAGCATATTGAATTTACTGAAAATGAACGTGCCACCGTTCGGTGGATTTTACCTGACCGTCTGAATTACCTGTACAATACTTACCATGCCTTCCCTGAAACGAAGACACAAGTTAGTATGCAACAGGTTTAAATATACTCGATGATCACTGGCATGGTTGCCATTTGGGACGGTAGTCTTTGACGAGAATGGTTTACAACGTAAGTACAAGAGGTGCTGCAAGCCATTTCCGCCGAACAAGAGACTAGAACAATATGTCTCGCCCGGACCGGATCGATGCCAGTGCCCCAGCATCGTCCGTGAGACGTTTCCCTGTGCACAAGTTGTCCATGATCGAACAAGATACAAGTAACAAGTTATTGCAGTTGAGGCAACAAGAGTACAAGACAAGCAATTGTACAAGACAAGCATAATGAACCAAGTCTATTCTCTTTTATCTTGGTTTCTTTTAGTTATTACTCGGTATCGTTTGATCGGGGCAAAGGAGATTGCAGATTATTAGCTGTGAAGCTTGGAAGCAGGGCTAGCTAATCGGGTTGGTAGCCACTCACTTAGATTTTTGGAAAGAAGAAGGAAAGAGGCGCTTCACGACTCCGCTCGCAAGCCGCCTACTGCTCGTTCACCTGCACACGAACAGCTCGATTAATACTTCTTCCTCTCTTTCCAATCTCGGAATAGAAGTGCAAGTCAATGAACGAAAACAATGAAAACCATCGAAACCGTTCAAGGAAAACAAGCAAATCCCAAAACCAACTCAAAGCACGAAAGCAACAAGCGACATCGAAAACCGAGGCAATAAAAGATAGCAGCGGAGAGGTCCCTCCTGACTCTGCCGCTAAGCCGATCCCGGGGGCGCAGTCCACTGAATATGGAAATCGATTCCGAAGAAACAAATCCATAACGAGGACGAGTTCTTAATTCAATCTATCCCGATCGAACGATACCGTCTTGTGTTTCTTAGCCGCGCTCTCCGCACCGGGAGAACGGGGCGCTACATCAGTAATAGGTAGTGCTAGGATATGAGGGGGAGGTTAGAGTTGGGAAATAAAGTGTTGTTAGGATGGTTTCTTAGTGTATCACATTGATACTAGTGTATTAGTTCAGATACAGTAGTAATTTGGGGTAGTATCTTGATATAGTCAAGGTATTAGGATTATAGGTAATAGCTTTAGGGTAAGGGTATGGTATAAGGCATTGATTGTATAGTACATTACCATACATGATTTATGGTGTACAATATTAGTTTATATAGAGTATATGTATGTAAATATTAGTGTTATAACCTGGTATAATCTATATTAGTTAATATGGGTTAGAATAACTTAGCATAGACCTAGTACTATCTTGGAAACTTACCTTATTGAACTCAAACTTTAGAATTGACTTAGTTTGACTATTTTGACTTAGATTTGACCTAATGACCTAGATTTGAACTAGTTTAACTTGTATTCATTCCAAAATCTTGTATTGATATAATATTCCATATTTAGGTCTCTAAGGCACCGTTCCGAACATCTTTGATATTGTTCACCGGATTTTAGGCTAGTACATTCTCTGTTAGTTTTTCGTTTATGATATCCTCTATGTTTCTTGTATTTAGTGTAGATATCATTGATTTTCTGACACTTGGTTACACGGATTGGTTTCCTAGATCCTGTCATGAGATATTATTCCTGGTAGTTCCTAGCATATTTCTTGTGCAAGCCCCATTGTTCTTGTACATGTATGGATACTGATTCATGAGAAGATTAGCTCCCTTCAAAGAATCCAGTGTCATATAGTGCCATGGTTGGATCCACTTAGCCAATGCAAGTGTCAAAACCACAAACAATAAATGAGCAACTATTGATACACTCCCAACTCAAGTGTCAAAATCCACAATACCCAAATATAACCAAATATAGATATCAATTATAGTTAATAATAGCTATTAGAACTTGCTACCAAAGAATTAGAACTCAAATGCACAAAATTCCTAAATTGGAGCCCCATGCACATTATATCATACCTTATCACGATACGGCCTACCCGTATCCAATTGTAGACACGTATCTACCCCCACATGACCAATTTAACACTAATTAGGTCTATCAAAACTAATGACCAACACTTGGTATCCCATTCTGGATTTCTCCCAAAATGGACACCAAACTCAATATATAATTCACAAATAGGGTCATTAGGAGTTCAAACTCCTTCCTATGGGTAGCCCTAATGCATGGGCACATTCTAAATGCTCTAAATCACCAAATGGAACTAATTAGTGAAAAAAATTTAGAATTTACCTATTGGGAGATGGTTTTCCAATGAAAAAGCCAATAGGACACAATGTGGACACAAGCACCAAGCCAAACCTCCTTCTTCTCCAAGATCCTTGCAACCACTAGCTTCTAATCTCCTTAGATGGTAAGGATGAGGGAAATTTGAGAGGAAATTGGGGTTGTTTTGATGGTGGGATGAACTATTGGGGAAGAACACTAATGAAAAATAAAATAGAATGAGTGAATGGAGGAGAGAGAGAGATCCACCCTCAAATTAGGGCTGGCTTCCTGTTCCCCTTTCCTAAGTAATGTGAATAGTCTAGAATGTCCCTAATGGATTGTCATAAAGGAATTAATTAGTGGAAGCCTCTAATCCTAATGTGGGTTCAATCTAATTTCTAATTAAAGAGAAGGGTTAACTTAGATTGAGTCTATTGTGACTAGTCCAATAGGTTGATTAAGTTGTCATATTTAGTTGGTTCAGTCCACTAGGGCCTTGTTTAACTAAATAATCTAATCTCTCGCAAATACTAATATTAATCATAACATATGGCATGCACATCTACATAAATAAATATAACCATATTATTTACAATAATACACAATGACCAAAATATCCCTATTCTAGAAATATGGTAGTGACAGGATTGATGCAACGCATATGTTAGATTTTCTGTGTAAAATATATGGAGATAGAATGCGATATGAATCATGTATGGTGTAATACCCCATTCCGCTCAAGCGGACTGCCGTCTCAAACGACAAAAGTGCAACTATTCCGACCCGCTTTGCCTCAAAGGAGAAGCAAAGGATATCCAGACTTGTCCCTACAGGAATCCGGCTTGGACTTTCAGAGGCTCGCTCAGACGTATCGCTCTACCGAGGCGAATCATCGCTAAGGTGGGTAGCTACGGTGAACTTGTCTTTGCTTAGCCAGCACACATAAAATCTGGAATATTCATGCTAGTCGCTAGGTGAATCACCCCTGCAAGTTAATAAATCCAACGCACCTACCTAAGGGAATAATCCCAACTTGTATTGCTTGCTAGAACATGGAAATGAAATACTGCTTATATACAGACCCTCGCATGCTAAGTCCCTTAATGGTTTCATCTCTCGGCTTACCTTCGGGTCCGAGCAAACGTGCCTGTTTATGTTCCTTAGAAACGCATGCTTGTCTGCTTGTACGTTGCCATATTTTTATCCAAACTCCGGGAGACTACTACGTAGTCGTTCCGTGCCTGAATGAACCTGCAAATATCCGGGACCGTTAGGTCACCAAAGTAATTCCCGAACCAGGGAATTTGCACCCTGACTGAATAAATCACTGAATCACAGCTCATGGAGCAAACTACTGAATCAACTGGCCTGGCAAGCACTACTGAATCACTGAATCCTGCCTCAACAAGTTCTGTATATATACTGCATCGAACTCGTTACATACCGGACTTGTTCAATATATACACATACTGCATCGAACTTGTTCCTGTACCAGATCGAGACCCTGACCTGCATGTCGCGGACAACTCAGAAATGAGGCATAGTTCTACGGGCGGTCACTGGGGCACTGGGACCGTTCCGATCCGGATGGAACTGCACGATAGTCTACTGCATCTGGACAGGATGGTCTGCAACCACCACTGCATCTTAGCTGCTTTTCATCCTCGTTCAAGACTATAACGAACTGCACGATAGTCTACTGTATCTGGACAGGATGGTCTGCAACCACCACTGCATCTTTGTTGCTTTCCATCCTTGTTCAAGACTATAACTGGTCCTTTATGGCTATGCCAGCGACTCATGTCCATATAGATAAGTCATCCTCGCTTAGCGGCTATCCGCGTGTGAGTCACTGCATCGCATCAAAAAACAACTGAACACCTGAACGATCATGTTAAAATGACCCTCATATTTGCATATGCTATGCCGCCTGAATGTTATACTTGCCCGTGCTTGAATTAACACTGTTTGCCTCAATGTTTGCCTTGGACAGGGAAGAAGATGGTAAGTTGGTAAGTCTCGCCGTGTTTCCTCTCATGTCGCACGGCGCACTGCCACACGGATTAGGCTATTCAATATTGCATGAAACTGATCCTAAGGCAACTAGAAAGATAACTTAATAGTTGTGCACAGAACTTATATTACGTGTTTGGATTTGTCGAGCGGGCGAGTAGCTTCCCCACCAGTGCATTCAATGTACTGATAATCTACCAGTTTGTATGCAGGGTGCGGGAGAACCTCATTCGGTGCGGATGCCTCAAACGTGCGTGCTAAGGCCAGGAGTTCCCTCTGAAGCCTTGCAACGGTGCGTCCGGAACAGAAGCACATATACAAGACATAATATTGTGAACATAGCCCGAACTCGCCTGTACAATTATCCCACAATGTAGCCACTTGACACACTTTTACTGTTCGAGAGAGAGAGGCTTGAGCGACTTGTAATCTCGGCTATACGCCGCCTGTAACACATGTTCATATCAATAAAAGAGCTTGCTTTACTTCAACTTGTGTTTAATGCTTCCGCTATATTTGTCAACTCAGAGAACTTGTTACCGAATCGCTATGCGTTCATGACTCCGCTGCACTCGGACAATCTGTGCGACTCTGTGGCTTAGAACTCTTGCCGCCAGCCAATGAACCATGGCCTTGTACGGGCGTGGCTCACGCTCGTGCGACATCACGCCCGGATGGGTTAAGCGATCGTTCCGCGGGAGCGCTGGCGAGGGTGATTCCCGCCTAGCGGGAACGGCCAATTTGCCTGCGGGAGATCGGGGCGTGACATATGGCATAGAGCTTTTGGTGGAGAATTACGTGTTCTAGAATAATGCATATGCGAATGAGTTCTGAGAATGGATTAGTATTGAAGTGTGGGTATTTTGAAATAAAGTTGTATATATAGCTTGTTTGATTTTATTATCACTGACTTTGGCTGAAATACACTATATTTTTTAGATATCAAAGATATGTGTAGAATCCAAGCTAAGTTGTACGCTGAATTCAAATTGAGCTACAGGGAGGAGTATTGTGTGTTAAATAATTGCACGAGTATGGGACAAAGGAGCATAGAAGGTGAATTAAAATAAGTGATGTGTAAATTGCATGGAGAAAAATTTTAAATAGTCAAGAGAGAAAAGTGGAATGAGTATTGTTTTAAGTTTCGAGGACAATTATTTCTAAGTGGTATATTTTTTGCTTCGTACGGTGCATTATAATGGTTTGTTGACTCAAAAAGACTTGATTTCATGTGCAGGTATCATACATAATTTCTTGTGATCAGTACATTGTTCCGCTGTAGGCAAAGGCATGGTGTTGGTCTTGTTATTTGAATTGATGTGTTAGTTCTGAACTGTGCGAGAGATCATAGGATTTGAGCAGTAATGTAGGCTTGCTTAATCTGGCCGGGTTGGATGATTGAGGGCACGACGTGCTCGTGTGGTTATACCAGATAAGAAGATAATGTATCGAGACAGATCGTGTTATAGAGGAATCATGTTGTATCGGTTCAATCGGAGCGATAGGAAAACCTGTATATGTGGGTGGGCTTTGTCCCTTCTTTTATCCTCCTCCACGTCCTTAATAAAATTTATCCCCTTGTTTGCTTTGCAATGCTTGTAGATTCAATGATGCTTAGTAGATTGTAACTGAATAATGTCAGTCACCATGCATATTGAATACTAAGAATATAACATGAATAACTGTAACTATTGGGTGCATCAGTGCATGTAATTTATGTAGTAATGCTTCATACGCAAAGTGGACAGTTGTGGCACAATGCCACGAAACTCTCGGTATACGAAAGTAGGCTTCGTATGTGAAGTGAACAGTTGTGGCTCGATACTACAGAACTACTAGTTGTGGCTTGGTACCTCGGTATATGTTTGGGACATACGGGTTGCCAATTGGATATTGAATGAGTAATTTGATATATTATACATTGCTTTACTTATGTTTTTTGAGCCATGTATGTGTTTCTAATTAAACTGTTTACACATTTATATGGTCATGGACAACCTGTGCACAAGTTTTAATTTTTCTCGAACGATTGCCGGGGTACTGGGATCGTGTCAGCCTAGGAGAAAGTTATGCAGAACGTGCTTCAGGAACGAGTTATTACGGGACCCGGAGTTGGGCTTATTATCCAGACTAGAAGGGTGCATCACAATACGGGTAATCCGGGGCTTTTGGTAGGGCTTGCAACCTATACGAGAAGTGATCGCCCTCTTACAAAAGATATAGTTCAAGATGGCTCGTAAGCCAGTGATCTTTATATAGATAGGCGATATGCTAATATATGTCTTATGCAGGGTTGTAAATGTCCATCTCTGTCTTGTGCAAGAAGAGACATATCGGTTGTGGTAAGAAGTCATTGATAAGTGACTTGGTTCATATGTTTCCGGCTCTACTTATGTTGTCAAGTATAACATGTTTACATGCTTCATGTTCCCTTATATGTCATGGATATGAACTGTTAATCAATCTAGTTCAAATAGCAAGTTCACTTATAAATTGAATGTTTGATTCACTAATAAATTACATGTTTCACATGACTAGCAGTGTTGGTTTAGATTAGTGGGTTCCCCCACTCACCAGTGCATTCCCATGTATACTGATACCCAACTCCCAGGTATAGAGACTTGCTTAGACATACTAAGGCGTTGGAGCTCGAATTGGCAACATTAATGTCACTACCACGTTCCGAAAATAGGGGTATTTTCGACATTTTGCAATATTTAATATTATGGTAGTTACAATTAATTAATTGCCTGATAGTATAATTGATTTAAATAAATATGTGTGATGTGTAATTAAATATAGTATTAGATGCAGTGTTCATTTATTTTTAGCTAGCAGAATTGACCTAGAAGCCCAGTAGATGACCACCTGTCCAAATTATTGAATTCTGTAATTTAATTGTTTTATTTATAATTTATTTATTTGAGATTGTAATTAATTACCGTAATTTAAATTAATTATTGCGCATTGCCTTTGCTTCGATATTTGGAGCACTACCCTGACTTTTGCCTTCCAACAAATTTCACAATCTTGCCCTAGACATGCCCGCCTTCCATTCTGCTATTTTTGCAACTCATAATTATGCCCTCTGTACATTATTTTTGGCCGCACAAAAATCGTCGCGGACGTTATTTAATAAATTCCTATTTCTGTATCGTTGTGCGTTCCAATTGAAATTGGAGACAATCTTGACCTATTTTTCGTGCGGCCCAAATTAGGGTAATATACTGTTCTGAGTCTTCTTCATTATTGGTATTGATGACCTGACCTGATTTTGGTCCCAGGTACTCCTAATTATTTTTAGAACACAACTTGTATTTTATTTCTATTTAAATTAAGGATACTATTTAAACCAATTCTAAAATTCCAATTTAATTCCAGTGCCCTGCTATTTAAGCCCATACCAAACTTACAGTACCCCCTGACCTTACAAAACACCGGACCCCGAATCGCCCGCCAAATTTTTGTCATTTCATGTGTTTGTGCAATTTCTCGAATTTAAGGGGCTAAGTTGCAATTATTCAATTGTAGGTGTCATCACCCCATTGTCCAAGACTAAATGGAAAGGTTATTTATTTGTGGACCAAATTGCATTTTTCCCACTCTACTTTACATGAAAATAATTATTCTCCATGACCAATCTGGACCACACAATTAATGGGCCAATCCCCACCTTTCATTTACACACCCTCCCACTATTTAAAGTAACATCAACCCTAATCCCAAAAAATTTCCTAGGGAAACACACCTCCCCACTAGCCCCCAAGCCCCCTACCCGCAGCTTCTCCTTCTCCCCTTCATTTTTCCTTTTCTTCTCTTCTTTTTCTTCTTCCTTCTTCTTCCTCTTCTCTTTTATTTTGATTTTGAAATATAAGGGGGGAGGGAACACTGTTCCCTTACTGTACACTATCCAGCCCCACCATTGCAGCCCGGTGAGAGCTCCTCCCAGTTTCCATCTCCGGTCGAGCCGAAGACTCGACAACCAGCTCTCTTCAGCCGACTGTACCGATCTCCCCCACCACTGCATAACCCCGGCGGCCTTGGTCCTCCCTCCGGCGGATGCAACCTCCACTGCGCCAACCGTCAGCCGACGGCCGAGCCCCGACCTTCCCATCAACACTCCGGTCGGCTGAATCCCCCTCACGAGCCCTCCCCGTGAGCATCTCCGGCGCTCCGACTGACCCCGACCCGGCCGAGTCTTCTTCCAGCCCGAGCTTCTTCCCCTCCTCCCTACGCCGGGCTCCATGCTGCTGGACTCCGACTGAACCCGAGCTCCTTCCAACCAATTGGACCGCCGAGCCTGCACACTCCGACGACCCGCTGATCCTCCCAACTCCCTCTTCCCCTTGCTCGTAACTCCGGTCGGCTGACTCGACGCCGACGTCGAGTTCCCTTCACCCACCATTCTTCCCCGACCTATTCCGATGATTTCGGCAGTGAATGGGATCAACCTCCTCCAGAAATGATACCTCCGGGCTCTGTAACAATCGAGGATTATGCAATAGAGACACCATTAAAGAAATCTTCTCTGTGTTGAATGGGAAGATTCTTCATGAAGTGCAGATTTATTTTAATATCAGTAGTACTATAGAAGCTATTCATTTTGTTTTGAAGGAAGAGAAAACAGGAGCGTGGTTTCAGCACAAAGGTAGAGATTTCAGAATTCCTTTGATGAAATCACTTGAAGAAAAGGAAGACACTGTACGTAGAAAAAAGAGCTTCAGCAATTGGCCAGGAGGCAGGATCCCGGCGTCTGCCTCGGCCTCCACTGCAGAGCGCTCGACGCGAGGTCGGCAGGCGTGGAGGTGTTCTCCGTAACCTCCTCGAGCAAGTCCGACGTCGACTACCTCGGCGAGAGCACCAAAGGGGATCTCTCGTCAAGGAGGAGCATCTCGACTCTCTCGGTAAGGATGGCAACCCTCAAGAGCATGGGTTTCCAAATAGACGGCCTCGAATTTGATCCTAACTTGGTTATCAGAAGTCTCACCATGGACAAAGAGAGAGACAATTTGGTTAAGGCTGATCGGTTTGGGTATGTGAAGAGGGCTATGCATGGTACCAAGATGCTATCAACTAGAGATAGGCTGTTCAAAAGCCTTCTTCACTACACACGTAGAAAAGTCTTTAGGTACTCATGGAGATGAGGTTTCCTCTTATTTCTAAAGATGGAGAATTCATGAAGAAGAGATAGGGAAGTGCAGTATGATGTCAAGGAACTCTCTGGACTGTACAGCTACCAGCGTTACCCCTGTGAGCTCCCTCTTCCCTCCTTCTCTATGTATGTTTTTAATGTAATGTATTTGTATCATTAATGTGTATGTTAATACGTATTTTGTACAAATTACTAATAGACATTTATATATATATTATATACGTTTTTATTGGTATAATATGTATTAATGTATGATTCAGTATTTAAATATAAATAAATGTATTTGGTATATATGTATATATAAACATATTTTGGTATAAATATGTGTACCAATATATAAACATGTATAAACATATTTTTGGTATATATATATATAGTATATATATATAAAAAACTGTATTGATATATATATACTTGTGTACATATAGGGTATGAGTATATTTTTATTTAGTGTATATAAAATGTATAAATGTATATATTCTTAAATAATGGGTGATGTATATTTTTATAAATAAAATATATTTCCACTTATGTACATACAGTTATACCTATCTTGTATATACTTTGGAATAACAATAAATGTATTATATTTGATCATTAATAATACTACATTAAATTGGTGCATGTATAAATATTGTAAGTATTAATAAGTGTAATGTGTATTATATACGTATCCCCACTAGATGACCCTAGTTGACTAGTGCTATACCTGGCACGGCCCTGAGTTCGATGTTTTGTGTTGTGTTAGTATAGCACCTGATGCAAATGTTGTATTGATATATTTTAGGACTGTTGGATCCTCCAGACGATACTCTGGGACAGGACATTGGTTTTACCAGCTAAGGACCCAAGGCGAGTACATTCTCTGATTAGTTTCTAATTTATGATATCTCCTATGTTCACTGTATCTAGTGTAAATATCCATGTTCTTGACACATTGGTTACACGGATTGGTATACACGGATCTCGTCATGAGATGTTATTCCTTATTCATGGTGTAGCTTGTACAAGACTTGTTTTCCTTGTTATCTTGTGCATGTACAGACACTGATTCCCGGGGAGATTTGCTACCTTCCTAGGGAATCCCGTGCCATAGCGTACCATGATTGGATCTACTATACCAGTCGGGGGTGGGGAGTATTTTAGTGTAGATATGTGATCATACCCAACTTTTCATGCATCATAGCTCACCCCACATCTCACGTCGGGTGCAGCCTGACCATCTCCGTGCCTCATAGCTGTTACGTGTGATTAGCCTGACCTCTCCATGCATTATAGCTAACCAACGGTTAGCCTGACCTTCGTGAATCATAGCTAATCACATGTAACCAGCCTGATCAAGTTCCCAAGCCGATCACATGTTAAAACTAGTACTCACACACTTAGTCATAGGTTTCTTGCTCATGGACATAATGTTTCTTTTTCTTGCAGTTATTTACAGTATTTCCAGTATTTCTTTCATTGTATATTTCTCGTACCTATACATGCATCTGGTATATTTCCATCTAGAACTGCTACATAGTTTATGTCATTTATATAGAACTGCTATTTAGAGATGTACTTTGCTCCTTCCTGACTGGAAATATTTTTTCAGACTGTGACCTTAGTAGACTGGTTTCTGACACACTTGGGGAATTGGATATTACTGATTGCAGGTATGATTTTGTGTCATTAGACTTGTGTTGCATTCTTTTATTTCTTCATTTCCTATCGTGCTGTAGTTGTGATTGAGTATTTCTAGATTTATTTTATGATATCCACGTCTCCTTATGGAGTTGGATACTAGCGTGAGATTGTTTAGATAGTACTTGACCTAGACAGCGTTCTACCGCCGATGCTGCGGCGTAGGCTGGACGTACCCACGCTCTCGTGCCCCTAAACCGGGTGCGGGTCGTGACACGTTTTAGTGGTGGCCCATGCAGGTCAGACTTCGCTAGTTGTGCGATGTCGTGGTAGTATGACGTATTAGTTGTACTAATGCGTGCCTGCTATAGAATATAGGACATAGGATACTAGGATGAGAGAGGATACTCAATCACAAATTCTTGAGAGATTCCTGGGATGACCCCTTGAGAATCTTATTATAATTTCCAATTTAAATCTTTTTCCTTGTTTCCGTCCGCTCTCGCTTGTTGTTACTGAACTTGATTCTTGTTGAGCAGTTATTAAATTAAAATCTTGGTATCATTGTTGAGTTTGATTCTTGTTGACCAGTTGTTAACTTTAATTCCTGGTATCGTTGTTGAGTTGATTTCAAATTGAGATGAATTTTACGGACTAG
This sequence comes from Iris macrosiphon, assembly GCA_036927795.1. NCBI lineage: Eukaryota > Viridiplantae > Streptophyta > Magnoliopsida > Asparagales > Iridaceae > Iris > Iris macrosiphon. The sequence goes on along the minus strand of JAYESA010000001.1, from coordinate 19,415,630 downwards.
AATTTATGGTATCATCTGATGACATATATTGATGAGGACAGTGAGAAAGGTAAAATGTCTACTTTGGTTATGGAACCTAGAGTTTATCGCAGCCATATTAGCTGTCGTGACGAGAACGTAGGAACCTAACTTGGATGTACATACTTTAGTTATGAGATTTAGAGTTTCTCGCAGCCATTCCGGTTGGCGTGGCGAGGATTCTAGATGACATGATTATAGAGTTGCATACCTTAGTTACGGAACCTGTCGTTTATCGCATCTATGCTTACTGGCGTGGCGAGGATTCTGTGTGTCATGATTTCTGACAGACGTGTATGATTATCAGGTTGTATCTTAAATTGGTTCTTAAAGTATCATCTCAAGACTTATCTATTTATGTTATTCCAGGACTTTGTTCCATCGCTTCTTTTCTTTACTAGCAGTAAAGATACCTTCCGTCCTTGATCCAGTTCCTTTTTGAGCTTATTTTCTTTGAGGATTCCTTGTTAGTATGGTAATTAGTGACTTGCAATTTTGGTTGTGTCTTGTATTAGTTTGGCTGAGTGTGACTTGTGAGTTTGTAAGTGTTTCTTAGTTGGACATGTGAGCAGTAGACTTTAATCTAGAGTTAACCATAGCATAATACCTTGTAACAATGGTTCTAGGATAAGTGTCATTAGAGACTATGATTAGAAGGAGAGTATAGAGTATCAGTGATAGTTCAAGAGTTAGTATCAGAGCCAACATACCCGTCCTGGATAATCATGATTTTGTAATTGGATGATCTACGTGAACAATTAGGTATCAAGAAATTGTGTTAAGAATTAATGGATCATGATTCAATTTGATGATTGATATCAGATATGTTAAAAGTAAAGAAGGATATATGCATAAAGAGTTGTAATGAGGTGTCATGAGTGGAGAAATATCGGAATTGGTAATGAAAATGGTGAGGCGTATCATGGATTAGTTAACAGGCTATAAAAGGTTAAAGGGAAATACATATACATCAATTGAGATGAGAACCATATACTTGCCCATGAGAGTAAAGAAACATGAGTGTTATAGAAGATACATGTAATCATGAGTTATAATGAGCTTGATGAGATGATCCATTAATGAAGCTAGTGATATAATACCAAGAGTGCTAATGGTTCTATTTCGAGGGTTAGTCGAGAATGACGCTCAAAACAATAAGCACTCTGTATGATGATAATTAGATGATATACCAGTTGACATAAATTGAAATCATGAAAGAAAATACAGGGATGATAACTTTGATCATTGGAGGTAATAGCACAAGTGATTCAAGCAGTACAATTTATTACACAATTATAGACACTAAATGCATTGAGTGCACCTTGAGTATCAGAGACCGTGAGCACTGATATGTACATTTGTGGAATTATAATTTAAAAGGTGGAAATAAAATTTTATTTTAGAATAATTGAGGAGTTGAGATTATGTCATTAAATTTTTTGAGGATTTCAAATATGAATTCAATAAACATGGTTAAGGCTACAAAGATTTTAGAAGTGATTAAATTTTGTTTCGATGTTGAGTATCTAATTTTGAGGAGGTATATACAATTCATTTTTAAGTTGATCGAGAAGTTAAACCTTGACGATTATTTTGAGGATTGATTTTATGGTAGAGGAGAGATATGAATATTAATATATGAGTAGATGATATACATGTGTAAGGACCTGATGACTTGAGCATAATTGAGATGGCACCGCAGACTGACTTGGGGTGTCCATCTAGAGTTATATTACAAAGGGCTTAGCACTTAGTATGGTGTTGCATTTGACGTGTATTTGAGTGATAAGAACAACTAGTATGAACAATTGAAGTAGGAACGGGAACTGACAGAGAGTATGGTACTAAAGAGATAGAGGTATCAAACTTGGATGCATTATTGAACCATGGTTATATTAGAGAATCTGGTATCAGATTTAGGTATTAATAAACAGATGTATGCAATGAGGATGTAATCATGGATGTTGTGGACTAATGATTAATTGATATGAGTACCGGTGTACAGGAATATGAATTAGTTAGTGAATTTGCTAGAGCTAAGTGTATGTTAGAGATAGGAAATACTGCAGGTAATGTGTTAGCAGGTTCTTTCTTTTTCTCATGTTGTTTTTGTCTTCTGATTGATTGATTCCCTAGTACTGTGGGTTGTATTCGTGATTTTTCTTGTTAGGATATAGTTAGTAGTACACCCTGACAGAGAATGCAATACCATGATAAGACAGACCATAACCATGCATGTTTCCTCTAAGTTGTTTGTTGTAAGACTGTGGGCAAAAATTTTCTTAGACCATGATCGTTGGGGTTTTGACCATAGCAAGGATCTATGACAAGGTTATGACTTGACAAAATGGGACAAGATGATTAGAAATTCAAGGATAAGCATTCATGAGTTGATATAACAGAATTGCTGGATCATTGGTTTTACAAGGATCGAGATATGATTGAAATTTGAGGATAAACGCTAATTTAAATAAAGGATTAAAAATTTAACATGGCAAAATTGATGATTGTTAATTTCAGGAAGGTTGATTGTGATATAATTTATCATTACAAAATTGAGGAAAATTTGGAAAATTATCAGTATATATATTTGATTGCAATATAGTAATTTAAATTTTATTATTGCGGACGTTGCATTTGAAGGATCCATAGGTGTCGCATTGTTAAGTATTTTGAGGAAAGAGGAGATCGAGGAATAAAATTATTGATGGACTAATGTTTGAATTCAAAACTTGTGGGACGAGATTACAATTATATATGTGCATAGATTAAAATCAAATTTGAGGAGTGGATATTAAATTCCGAGTATTGAATTATTAACTAAAACTTTCGGGAAATTTTTGAAGAAAAAAAAATAGACCTTGATTTTATTTCGAGGATTTTTTGGAATGCAACAATTTCAAAATTTTTGAAAAGTCGTGAAAAGACATTGTGGATTATAACCTGATTTCATGGATGATGAATTTAAATTTTGAGAGAAATAATAATGTGTATGATAAACACTACTATGAGAATTTTAAATTTCGAGGACGAAATTCTTTTAAGGTGGGTAGACTTGTCACTACCACGTTCCGAAAATAGGGGTATTTTCGACATTTTGCAATATTTAATATTATGGTAGTTACAATTAATTAATTGCCTGATAGTATAATTGATTTAAATAAATATGTGTGATGTGTAATTAAATATAGTATTAGATGCAGTGTTCATTTATTTTTAGCTAGCAGAATTGACCTAGAAGCCCAGTAGATGACCACCTGTCCAAATTATTGAATTCTGTAATTTAATTGTTTTATTTATAATTTATTTATTTGAGATTGTAATTAATTACCGTAATTTAAATTAATTATTGCGCATTGCCTTTGCTTCGATATTTGGAGCACTACCCTGACTTTTGCCTTCCAACAAATTTCACAATCTTGCCCTAGACATGCCCGCCTTCCATTCTGCTATTTTTGCAACTCATAATTATGCCCTCTGTACATTATTTTTGGCCGCACAAAAATCGTCGCGGACGTTATTTAATAAATTCCTATTTCTGTATCGTTGTGCGTTCCAATTGAAATTGGAGACAATCTTGACCTATTTTTCGTGCGGCCCAAATTAGGGTAATATCCTGTTCTGAGTCTTCTTCATTATTGGTATTGATGACCTGACCTGATTTTGGTCCCAGGTACTCCTAATTATTTTTAGAACACAACTTGCATTTTATTTCTATTTAAATTGAGGATACTATTTAAACCAATTCTAAAATTCCAATTTAATTCCAGTGCCCTGCTATTTAAGCCCATACCAAACTTACAGTACCCCCTGACCTTACAAAACACCGGACCCCGAATCGCCCGCCAAATTTTCGTCATTTCATGTGTTTGTGCAATTTCCCGAATTTAAGGGGCTAAGTTGCAATTATTCAATTGTAGGTGTCATCACCCCATTGTCCAAGACTAAATGGAAAGGTTATTTATTTGTGGACCAAATTGCATTTTTCCTACTCTACTTTACATGAAAACAATTATTCTCCATGACCAATCTGGACCACACAATTAATGGGCCAATCCCCACCTTTCATTTACACACCCTCCCACTATTTAAAGTAACATCAACCCTAATCCCAAAAAATTTCCTAGGGAAACACACCTCCCCACTAGCCCCCAAGCCCCCTACCCGCAGCTTCTCCTTCTCCCCTTCATTTTTCCTTTTCTTCTCTTCTTCTTCTTCTTCCTTCTTCTTCCTCTTCTCTTTTATTTTGATTTTGAAATATAAGGGGGGAGGGAACACTGTTCCCTTACTGTACACTATCCAGCCCCACCATTGCAGCCCGGTGAGAGCTCCTCCCAGTTTCCATCTCCGGTCGAGCCGAAGACTCGACAACCAGCTCTCTTCAGCCGACTGTACCGATCTCCCCCACCACTGCATAACCCCGGCGGCCTTGGTCCTCCCTCCGGCGGATGCAACCTCCACTGCGCCAACCGTCAGCCGGCGGCCGAGCCCCGACCTTCCCATCAACACTCCGGTCGGCTGAATCCCCCTCACGAGCCCTCCCCGTGAGCATCTCCGGCGCTCCGACTGACCCCGACCCGGCCGAGTCTTCTTCCAGCCCGAGCTTCTTCCCCTCCTCCCTACGCCGGGCTCCATGCTGCTGGACTCCGACTGAACCCGAGCTCCTTCCAACCAATTGGACCGCCGAGCCTGCACACTCCGACGACCCGCTGATCCTCCCAACTCCCTCTTCCCCTTGCTCGTAACTCCGGTCGGCTGACTCGACGCCGACGTCGAGTTCCCTTCACCCACCATTCTTCCCCGACCTATTCCGATGATTTCGGCAGTGAATGGGATCAACCTCCTCCAGAAATGATACCTCCGGGCTCTGTAACAATCGAGGATTATGCAATAGAGACACCATTAAAGAAATCTTCTCTGTGTTGAATGGGAAGATTCTTCATGAAGTGCAGATTTATTTTAATATCAGTAGTACTATAGAAGCTATTCATTTTGTTTTGAAGGAAGAGAAAACAGGAGCGTGGTTTCAGCACAAAGGTAGAGATTTCAGAATTCCTTTGATGAAATCACTTGAAGAAAAGGAAGACACTGTACGTAGAAAAAAGAGCTTCAGCAATTGGCCAGGAGGCAGGATCCCGGCGTCTGCCTCGGCCTCCACTGCAGAGCGCTCGACGCGAGGTCGGCAGGCGTGGAGGTGTTCTCCGTAACCTCCTCGAGCAAGTCCGACGTCGACTACCTCGGCGAGAGCACCAAAGGGGATCTCTCGTCAAGGAGGAGCATCTCGACTCTCTCGGTAAGGATGGCAACCCTCAAGAGCATGGGTTTCCAAATAGACGGCCTCGAATTTGATCCTAACTTGGTTATCAGAAGTCTCACCATGGACAAAGAGAGAGATAATTTGGTTAAGGCTGATCGGTTTGGGTATGTGAAGAGGGCTATGCATGGTACCAAGATGCTATCAACTAGAGATAGGCTGTTCAAAAGCCTTCTTCACTACACACGTAGAAAAGTCTTTAGGTACTCATGGAGATGAGGTTTCCTCTTATTTCTAAAGATGGAGAATTCATGAAGAAGAGATAGGGAAGTGCAGTATGATGTCAAGGAACTCTCTGGACTGTACAGCTACCAGCGTTACCCCTGTGAGCTCCCTCTTCCCTCCTTCTCTATGTATGTTTTTAATGTAATGTATTTGTATCATTAATGTGTATGTTAATACGTATTTTGTACAAATTACTAATAGACATTTATATATATATTATATACGTTTTTATTGGTATAATATGTATTAATGTATGATTCAGTATTTAAATATAAATAAATGTATTTGGTATATACGTATATATAAACATATTTTGGTATAAATATGTGTACCAATATATAAACATGTATAAACATATTTTTGGTATATATATATATAGTATATATATATAAAAAACTGTATTGATATATATATACTTGTGTACATATAGGGTATGAGTATATTTTTATTTAGTGTATATAAAATGTATAAATGTATATATTCTTAAATAATGGGTGATGTATATTTTTATAAATAAAATATATTTCCACTTATGTACATACAGTTATACCTATCTTGTATATACTTTGGAATAACAATAAATGTATTATATTTGATCATTAATAATACTACATTAAATTGGTGCATGTATAAATATTGTAAGTATTAATAAGTGTAATGTGTATTATATACGTATCCCCACTAGATGACCCTAGTTGACTAGTGCTATACCTGGCACGGCCCTGAGTTCGATGTTTTGTGTTGTGTTAGTGTAGCACCTGATGCAAATGTTGTATTGATATATTTTAGGACTGTTGGATCCTCCAGACGATACTCTGGGACAGGACATTGGTTTTACCAGCTAAGGACCCAAGGCGAGTACATTCTCTGATTAGTTTCTAATTTATGATATCTCCTATGTTCACTGTATCTAGTGTAAATATCCATGTTCTTGACACATTGGTTACACGGATTGGTATACACGGATCTCGTCATGAGATGTTATTCCTTATTCATGGTGTAGCTTGTACAAGACTTGTTTTCCTTGTTATCTTGTGCATGTACAGACACTGATTCCCGGAGAGATTTGCTACCTTCCTAGGGAATCCCGTGCCATAGCGTACCATGATTGGATCTACTATACCAGTCGGGGGTGGGGAGTATTTTAGTGTAGATATGTGATCATACCCAACTTTTCATGCATCATAGCTCACCCCACATCTCACGTCGGGTGCAGCCTGACCATCTCCGTGCCTCATAGCTGTTACGTGTGATTAGCCTGACCTCTCCATGCATTATAGCTAACCAACGGTTAGCCAGACCTTCGTGAATCATAGCTAATCACATGTAACCAGCCTGATCAAGTTCCCAAGCCGATCACATGTTAAAACTAGTACTCACACACTTAGTCATAGGTTTCTTGCTCATGGACATAATGTTTCTTTTTCTTGCAGTTATTTACAGTATTTCCAGTATTTCTTTCATTGTATATTTCTCGTACCTATACATGCATCTGGTATATTTCCATCTAGAACTGCTACATAGTTTATGTCATTTATATAGAACTGCTATTTAGAGATGTACTTTGCTCCTTCCTGACTGGAAATATTTTTCCAGACTGTGACCTTAGTAGACTGGTTTCCGACACACTTGGGGAATTGGATATTACTGATTGCAGGTATGATTTTGTGTCATTAGACTTGTGTTGCATTCTTTTATTTCTTCATTTCCTATCGTGCTGTAGTTGTGATTGAGTATTTCTAGATTTATTTTATGATATCCACGTCTCCTTATGGAGTTGGATACTAGCGTGAGATTGTTTAGATAGTACTTGACCTAGACAGCGTTCTACCGCCGATGCTGCGACGTAGGCTGGACGTACCCACGCTCTCGTGCCCCTAAACCGGGTGCGGGTCGTGACAATTAAAGATGTGTGGCCGATGATGCTTTTTTAAATATAGAGGATATGATGTGTGGAACGATATAATTATTTTGTGGGAAAGAGTGATCATTTGTGTTGTAAGCCAAGTTGGCATATTCAGTTGATTATTGAGATCTTTTGTATTCCACTGTAATTATCAATAAAGAGATCCAATTCGTATATTCTGTTATGACTTCTTTATGACTATGTTTATTCTATGTAATGTCATTATTATGAGATACACCATTGGCAGTCTATCTTCTTCTCTTATACAAGTGAAATATAGACTTGTACGGTACCACACCAGCAACTATTTTTTGGGTTATGCGGAACCGAGGCGTGATATCTAGTGCACGAATGGCTTATGAAAGTTTAGTATCGACTGTTTGTGGTATAACAATCGGCTGAGGAACAATTGGCTGGGCAACTGGCATTGTTGGCTGTAGTCCACTCCCGACACTCGAAAGATTGGGAAGATGAGCTACAGACCCATGGTTGTCTTCTATCTCCAGATTTGAATGAACTGGAGGTACCGGCAGAGATGCTATTACAGTGGTTTGATAGGCCATCATCTGTTGTATCATGGCATACATCATTCAGACTGGAACTTTGAGAGGCGTTGGTCAGTTCGGTTGCTATTACCATATTGATCATCATCAGCCATGTATGCACTGATTACCATCTTACTAACAGAAGGGGTAGTTGATAGGGCTGTATAGCTGGAAACCATAATGTTTGCTTCAAAATTTGAAAGGATACTATCCCCAGCTGGAGGTATATCACTGTTTTGTGAAGTTTCGGTCCTGGAACTAGTGCTTTGATAGACCCCCTCCATAGGAATATTCCATAAATTCACTCTCGGTATGTGTTCAGTATCAAACGAGCCATATAGAGTAGCCAGAGAATGGGGAGCCGCTTCTCTTCTTCTTCTTCTATTGTGACCTCTATGAGAAGACCTATGTTAACGGAGGCAAACGACAAGTCTTCTTTATCATAAGTTTGTTATCGCCTTTGGGATCGTTGTCCGGTAGGCAAAGTAAATTATAGTCTATTAAACACAGATTGCTTAACTGTGGCTTCAACTGCCTTGGTGCAATATCAGTTGATTACAATATTATGATAGTGATGCTCATGAGAAGACAACAATGTCAAAGCAGACACTTCTCTATATTTACGCTTTTGGTTGAGTATATTGCATAGATCAAGTGTGGAAGAAGAATGCATATTCTGTCACTGAATTAAATTCTGCGCGCATAGATTATTTGCATACTTATTTGGTGCTATAGTTACACTGTTGTTTTATGAGCAGAAAGTAGCATTATCTTTTGCGCATGAATTCTTTACTCAGGAAAGTTTTTTGTCTTCTTTGCATAGAAATGTCATTCTCTGTTGCTGCAACATCTTGTCTGTAGAAGCGTAGAGCTCGATCAGCTGCTCGCTTTTACGCGTACAATTTTGTACATTTTGATATATAGTACATGTCTTCAGAGTTGTTGTTGTTGGAGTCAAAGGCAGCACTAGCTCCAACTCCAGAATCTGCATGCCGACGAGCTTATATGCGACAGTTGTTGTTCTTGTGGCAGCTTGATAATTTGCACGCAAATGTTGTTGCATGTCACACTTGTGTTGAATGGTGCAGTTCTTTATTGAATCGTCTCTAAAACTATGATGAGTGTGCAAGGACTTGGGTAAGCACTTGTGAACAAACCCTTTGGCATCATAATGAGTTACAAAGCCGAGGTCCATTTGACTTACGCAAATTTTGTTATGAGAGCATCGCAATTTCTTTTCCTTGGCGGTCACACTGGTGTGTCCAGGGATGTTGTCCACAGAGCTATAGATGGTAAACACTTGAGTGGTGTTGCCTATGAGTGAATCCTCATTGCCACAGGCCAACACGCTCTTCTCCTTGTCATCAGTAACGTTGGGGTAGAAGATTCACGGCTTGGGTTGCCAGGTCATGTGAGTCTTTCTTAGCTTCGCAATCAGTGAAGGGCTTGAGCATCACTCCGACAGCATCCCTTCAAAAGCTTGTTGATCAAATTCGATGACCAACATATCTTGAATGATTTCCATCAGTGCAACGTCGGATTGCGCCATAATCTTCTCATCAGTGGAAAATGTTGTCTCTAACAAAGTCGTCATTTTGACGTTTTATATTTAAACAAAGAGTACAATTTCCTTTTTAAACACTTGAATTATTGCTTTTAAGTACAAAGAAACATGTTATAAAGGATTTTTTTGTGATACTTTCAAGAACTACATTCATGTGTACCATTTATTTATGAATTTCATTTGGAAGAGGAAAGCAAGTGGGTTGGCTACAATGATCATATATATGTTAAAATTTTATAGACAAACAATGCATGGGATTTATGGTGTATCTGTGTTCTCAGTGAAGAGATATTCATGAGGAATATAGGTGAAAATGACAACCAACAATGAGTAAGACTTACTACCTAAGCTAAGAAAGGTTGAGTATGGGTATGCGACAATGTGTACGTGAATAGGAGAATATACATGTAAGTGAAAGGAAACCAAAGTAATATGTATGATATTAGTAGTTCTTGAATGTGTGTATGAGAGATGAGAGTGTGTTACAAATAAAGGCATGTATTTTGATGTCTATTGGAAAAGTGGAGACATTGGGTTCACTTGTGAATATGTTTCTAAGAGAGAAGTAGGGATTTGATATTGAGTTAGAGTGAAATACTGTAAAGAGAAGAGGAGCTGGAATGAAACTTTTTCTAGTTAATGCAGTTGGGTTGAGGATATAATGTATGCATGGGTTGAAATATTGCAGTATCAAAAAGTATATGCTGGGTGTGTATGCTATATCAGAAATTAAGAGGGTGGATGTATAGACATGAATGCGAGGTTAGTCTTGGGTGCGTATTGGACTAACAGTTGAGCTGATATTCACCTATAAGTTAGATAATAGTGATATGTAGGTAATCGTAAATAGATAACATAATTTCTTTATATATGTAAAAATATTAATTAACCAAAAACCTAATAAATGATTAATTTTTAATTTGTCCCTAGGTTTTTCGGGCTCTTCGGACTCTGTACGAGATTCACATCCTCAGCTTCCAGATCTAGGCAAGTATACCTTGCCAATATGTTACATTTATTTTACAACCACAATTTCTATTATGCTACATCATTTCTGTATTTTATCTGCGCGTCCGAGCATGACTGGGTGCGACCAACGGTGTGCGTTGGTTCTTTACTTTTATGACATAGGCTTTATGAGACTCCACTTGCACTATGAAACAGATAAACTGATATCTCGCAGGACACTGACACATATTTTGGACACGAAGATATCACGCAACAACATAGGACACATACCCCTGTACCCTGACTGATCATCAGTACGATAGGACATGTGATGGCATAGGTCATGCTAGTTATTCTTACTTATAATAGTTACTAGTTAGGATCATTAGGACCTGGAGTGTAGAGGAGTCGACACATTTAGTTCTCATTGGGTGGGGAGGACAGTTATTAGACGGAGGGGCTCACTATAGCATTCATTTGATGTTGCTGAATGTTGGTGACTCGGTGGCACTGCACAAGTTCTCTATAGAGATAGTCCCACAAGTGTGAACGTTGTCCTTATTTTATTTACACATAGTTGCTAGAATGCCCCCATGGACTTTATACTTTATTATTCATAGTGGCATATATATTATGTATCTTGTTGCATCCCTTTGAGGATCTAGTTTCCTTCCAGGCTTAGACGAGAAAGATTACGATGAGACATACAGGATGGGAACAAATACAGTATTGGAGGACGAGAAGATCTTGCCAACTGAGTTTATTTGATTGGGTATGGTGCCATCTTAGGTGCAGGCTTCCACTTAGAGTCTGTGCCTAGTTATCTTACTCTCCCCATTTCTTTTCAGCATATTTGATAGTGGATTTGTCTCGACCGACTTTAGACTCTTATGGTTTTGTATGATATATTCTGATTACTTGACTTTATCGTATTCAAACTATTTTATTAATTCAGTGGATGAGATTTAGTATGTCGATGACTATGTATTATTTTAGGTACAACAATATATGTAGTTGATAATTCCATTAAATTGGAAATTTTCTTGAATACGTATCTGGCGCCTATTAATACGTAGCTTTGTCCGACTTATTTTGGGACTAGGACATGACATAAGTAGACAACTGGACTAACATGTTCTGAACCGGAGTCCAACTTTGGTAGTGAGCAATATGACTCCAAAAGAAGCTTGGAGGAGAGTTAAACCATCAATTGATCACTTTTTGATTTTTGGATGTGTTTCTCATGTTCATGTGCCAGATAGTAAAAGAACATAGTTAGATGATAATAGCTTCAATTATGTTTTGTTTGGTGTTAGTGAGGAGTCAAAGGTGTATATATTATATGATTATCTTCTTGGAAGATCATAGTGAGCAAAGATGTTGTGTCTAAAGAAGATAGAATTGGAATTGGGGAATGAGCTCGAAGAAGCACTTAATTATTGCTGATTTAGAATGGGGTGATAGTAAATAAGAAGATGGCATACCCAAGTCCCAAAACACATAAGACTAGTATGTGATCATGCCAGTTGGTACGTATTCAAAGGCTACCTCAATCTATGGAACCCATGAATAAGTACTTACATTGTATATATTAAACATGAACTCCAGTTCATAAGTCACATCAAGAGGTCACATATACAATAATCTAATCTCATCCGCAAAATAAAGAATATGAAAACTAATCAAAGTAGTAGTAAATGTTAAGTGCAGAAAGTATTATCCAGCAGAAAGTAAATATTCAGGTGGAGACAAATCTACTTACAAACGACTATAATGAAATAAAGTAAAGAAATGGTAAAATAGTCGCATCACGAATATGATGATTGAACTAAACTAATGAAAGCATATCAATAAAACTCAAAAGGTAAGACCTCCTCGTCAACTAATAAAGAATATCGTCCAGGTCCATACACCTATAGGAGCTGCTAATTGTCTAAAGCTGAAAGAAAATCAGGTCCTCAGAGGACGTAACAAGATACACATAACATGTCAAATATGAACTGAATGCAAATATGTAAAGGGGGTAAACTACTAAGCTAGATGAATGCAAATGAGGACAACTTTCATACACATAGGTTGTATGGATAAATATGATAGACATAAACTCATCCGAGACCAAGAACCATAGTACAACCGCCAGAGGCCTATATATATATATATATATATATATATATATATATATATATATATATATACACACACACACACACACACACACACACTAGTAAATGCACGTTCGTTACATTGATATTATTGTAAAATAATTTAAATATATTTGAATTAAAATTTGTTATGTATGTGTTTACATTTTAATTACGATTTATTATAGATTTGATTATATTTTAATTATAATTTTGTTATGGATATATTTATACTCTTTATAAAAAGTCTTTAACAGGCTAGCCATCTAGGCCGTACGTATATCCTCACGTAATTATAAATAAATAAAATTTAAATAATTGTTTAACTATGTAATATTATAACTATAGCCAAACACTTCTTTTAGCTCATATGGTTAAGGTGGGAAGCATTTACTTTGGTTGGTTAGATTCGATTCCCCATGGTGTAATTTATAACAAATTAATTTTTTCAATATTTTTTTACGTAATATTAATTTTTTTTAATAAATGGTAGAAAATTTACAAACGGTTTAGACGGTTCAATTTTGAGCTGTTTCCAAGTCTCATTATATGGTGTGTGTGTGTGTGTGTATATATATCTTAAATGGACCCCAGGGACAGATGGGCGGTTCGCGCTGTCATCAGCCGAGGGGGCGGTTCGTATCCGATATCCGATACACATGACTCTGTCGCACTTTTGGCACAACTATATTCCGACCGGAAAATTTCAGTGAGAGCATAAAAGTTTAATATATTTATAAAAAAAGCATAAAAGTTTCTAAATTTACATCAAAAGCATTAAAACGCCCTTCGGAAGGGCGTTTTACGCTTTTCCGTTAGCTTCCGTTAACGGTTTTAATTAGACATTAAAAAAAAATAAAAAAAAAATATAAAACGCCCTTCCGAAGGGCGTTTTATATTTTTATTTTATTTTAATATTTTCTCTCATCTCTCTCCTCTCTCCTCTCTCTTCTCTCCTCTCTCTCTCCCCTCTCTCATCTCTCCTCTCTCTTCTCTCCTCTCTTTCCTCTCTCATGTCCGTCCGCTCCCCTCTCTCTCCTCTCTCTCCTCTCCTCTCTCTCCTACTCAAAGTAATATATATATATATATATATATATATATATATATATATATATTTTTTATTTATTTATTTTCTCTTTCTCAGCAAAGTAAAATATATATTTATATATATATATATATATATATATATATATATATATATATATATATATATATATATATATATATATATATATATATATATATATATATATATATATATTCTGATTTTTTCTTAAAGCAGGTATTGCAGCAATCCGTACCCGAAGGAGGAGCACTACCGGGTGTGCAACTGGTGCTTAAGAGAGGAAGGGGGCAGATCCTCGGCTCGTGAATCCGCCACCGGCAACAACAACATCTCCTCGACATCCGGTGGTGCTAACCGAGACGGCCTGGGAGGAGTCATGTTGCACCGGGGTTCCTTCTCGACGTCGGACATGAACAAGCCCATCAAGAAGCAAGCGGTGCCCAAGAGGTCAAAGTCTTTTTTTTTTTTTTTAATTTATTTTTAATTTATTTTTAATTTATTTAATTTTTTAATTTTTTTAATTTTTAATTAATTTTTAATTTTTTTCCCGAAAAAAAATATAAAAAAATGTAAAACGTCCTTTTACATTTTTTTAAAATTTTTTTAAATTTTTTTAAATTCTTTATTATTTTTTTATTATTTTTTTAATTTTTATTAATTTTTTAATTTTTTATTAATTTTTTATTAATTTTTTAAATTTTTTTCGGGAAAAAAAATATTAAAAAAATGTAAAACGCCCTTCACAAGGGCGTTTTACATTTTTTTAAATTTTTAAATTTTTTTAATTTTTTTTAATTTTTTTTTAATTTTTTATTAATTTTTTATTAATTTTTTAATTTTTATTAATTTTTTAGGAAAAAAAATATTAAAAAATGTAAAACGCCCTTCACAAGGGCGTTTTACATTTTTTTAAATTTTTTTATATTTTTTTTAAATTTGTTATTAATTTTTTATTAATTTTTTATTATTTTATTAATTTTTTATTAATTTTTTCGGAAAAAAATATTAAAAAAATATAAAACGCCCTTCACAAGGGCGTTTTAATATTTTTTTAATATTTTTTTATTATTTATTTATTATTTATTTTTTTCTCTCTTCTCTCTCACACTCTCTCTCTCTCTCTCACTCACACTCTCTCTCTTTTCGCCTGATGGCTGCCCATTGGAAGGAGAGCCGGAAGAAAGAAAAAAAAAAAAAAATAGGAAAACGCCCATTGGAAGGACGTTTTTCCTAAGAAAAACGCCCTTCCAATGGGCGTTTTCCTTTAAATAATAATTTTTTTTTTCCAGAGGACTTCTCTCTCCTCTCCTCAGACTGCTCTCTCTCTCTCTCCCCTCTTCTCAGACTTCCCTCTCCTCTGTCCCTCTCCACTCAGCTCTCCTCTCTCCCTCTCCTCTCTCCCTCTCCGCTCCCCTCCCCTACCGCTCTTCTCTCTCCGCTCCCCTCTCCCTCTCCCTCTCCCTCTCCGCTCTCTTTTAAATATATATTATTTGACTGGGAGAGAGGAGAGGAGAGGAGAGGAGAGGAGAGAGAGAGAGAGAGAGAGAGAGGAGAGGAGAGGAGAGGAGAGGAGAGTGTGAGAGAGAGAGAGAGAGAGAGAGAGAGGAGAGGAGAGGAGGGGAGGGGGAAAGAGAGGAGGAGAGAGAGGGGAGGAGAGAGAGGGGAGCGGGCGGACACAGGAGAGAGGAGAGAAGAGAGAGGAGAGAGAAGAAAAAAAAATTAATAAAAAATATAAAACGTCCTTTTGAATGACGTTTTCTATTATTTTATTTATAAAATTTTTTTCTTTTCAACGGAGTAAAAATTCATCGACGGAAAAGCGTAAAACGTCCTTCCGAAGGACGTTTTAATGCTTTTGTTATAAATTTAGAAACTTTTATGTTTTTTTTTATAAATATATTAAACTTTTATGCTCTCACTGAAATTTTCTGTATTCCGACTAAGTGGCCGACTCTCTTGTGGAGTGATCAGGAAGAAGGTACCCACTGACGACGTCCTTCCAACGATTGGTTTCAGTTTGGCATCAATGTGTCACTGTTGCCATCATCCTAAAGGGGAGACATTATCGCATATCCTTGCGGAAGGGGAGAGTGCAGAGGAGGTCTGGCTTCACTTTGGCCGACTGTGTGACGTGGGGAGCAGCGCCCAGAACCATCATGGGCCGGCTGAGTTTGTGGGCACACCAGATCGTAGTTGCTGCCATAGTTTGGGTACTACGGAAGAATCGTAACAAACACAGGTTTGAAGGATACCAATTTGATGCAGACCAACTAATAGTGGAAACGAAGCGACAGGTGAAGAAAGCTTACACCACCTGCCGAGGCAAGGACACGGAGATCCCAAATGATCACAGGAGCAATGGCGGTTGAGATTTGATAGTGGGTACTTAGGGGTAGTGTGTTTTGTAAGGAGTGATACATTTTGGCTTATTTTCTTCTCTTTTTGTAAGGGGGTACACATGTATAGACTGCCTACATTTGGGCCTACTTTAATATATGAGAAAGTGTTTTGATAATAATAATAATAATAATAATAATATATATATATATATATATATATATATATATATATATATATATATATATATATAGACTTTTCTCCTACCAAATACTACTGTCCAAGTTGAATACCCAACATGTTCAATTCCTCACTTCTTTCACCACATGAAAGTGTTTATAATATCAAATATAAACTATACTGACACACGTCTCGTACATATCGGTCGGATATGTTAGCACATGCCCTCTCATGAATATCACACATTCGTGTCTGTACTAAGTATGTGTCAAGGTCATGTGAGATATAAGAATATCCCAACAAATAATTTAGGTAGTCTACTAATAACTAAGTCATGATACAAATATGAATAAAAAATGTATCGTCTTTCGTCGATCGCACCGAGTCTTTCTCGGACGAACATGTAAATGACAAATAATATATGAAACATAAAAGAAAACATTGTAATAACATATGAACATAGCATAAAAAGGGTAAAAAAATGCATGGTAACTTGTTTGGAAACTGGTTGAAGATTTGATGATGATTCGGATATGAACTCGTCGAAATAGTAGCGCAAAAAAATAAATCAGAACATATCTCCAATGCTGAAATAAACATCACCAGCGCATTTGACATACATGAGTCACTTAAAATAACCATCCATAAGACAAATTTGGAGAGAGGACAAGAATAAGCTATTTCGGGGTCAAATGGCGTTCGCGGAGTACTGAAAACTAGGTCAAATTGACTGGTCTCCAAATAGGTTAAGTTATATGTCAAACAATACCTAAAACGATGATATGATCTCAAAAGAGCTTCCAGAATTAGATTTCAATGAGCCGATCATAAAAACGTACATCGTGTCGGATCGTAGGACCCACAATACGACGATCCAGACGAATGTCACGGAATTGGACAAAATTTGGATCACAAGACACGTTAGACATTGCAAGTACAATGGCGTAAGTCTCGTTGTGACTTGACGAGCGTACACAAAGTAATTACATTTTTCCCAAAATTTCTAAGAAGGACATTTTTAATGGATACAGGTCGAATTCGTCGTGATCAGGCAACCAATTCGAATTTTGCCAAACCCTACATGTCGGGGAATACCATATGTCGAGTCATGGTGGCTTGGTTTGACGGGACGACCGTCGATCTAGAGGATTTTAATATAAACGTAGTTTTTGTCGAGCATACTTTATCTCTTGTTTTGATCTAGATTTTCTTTGAATTATCCTTTGAAATTTCAAAGAGTCACTGAGGGGGTATAAGAGAGGTTACCTACAAAGATGGCATGCGATATGGTTAAGCGATGAAGGAGATATGCTCGCTAGAATTCAAGTGGTTTGTTTGTGAACATGCCCTTCTCTTGTGCATAGCGGATCCAGGTGGTCGTGCGACGTTGAGGGCGGCTACGAACGACAGAGATGGGTTCATACGAGGTCGAGGTGACCTGACGACCACTTCAGGTCGACGACGGTAACTCAAAATAGCAGACTAGTCAGTCGATTGGCTTTGGTGCTCTAGGATGACAGAGAATCGATCGTAGATGACCAGAAACAGACCGCAAACTCTCCTGTGAAGTTGGTATGGGAAATTGGTTTCTCGAGGGGTTGATTACTATGGTGTTAAGGAGGTCAAGAACAGGGTATTTCGAGATATTTATAGGATAGTTCTAATTCCTATATTGCTTAGGATTCCGAGGTTTTGGATTAGGATTAGCATTAGGATAGGGTAGGAGTTGATTTGGAAAAATATTTGGATATGTACAGTATTTGATCTTCTTGATAGGAAAGGAAGGAACCATTGTTTTAAACAGGAAAGAAGATGAACAGTAAGTTTAGTTCCAATTTTAATCGAACTCAACTGGCTTTGTGGTCAGTGAAAAAAGTATAACCTCCCTGGCTGAGCGAATGTCTCGGAATCAAATCGGAAAAGAGGTGTGAGGGCAGTCGGCCAATATGGCATGCAACGCAGCGTTCATAATGTAGCGCCCCGTTCTCCCGATGCGGAGAGCGCGGCTAAGAAACACAAGTCGGTATCGTTCGATCGGGATAGATTGAATTAAGAACTCGTCCTCGTTATGGATTTGTTTCTTCGGAATCGATTCCCATATTCAGTGGACTGCACCCCAAGGATCGGCTTAGCGGCAGAGTCAGGAGGGACCTCTCCGCTGCTATCTTTTATTGCCTCGGTTTTCGATGTCGCTTGTTGCTTTCGTGCTTTGAGTTGGTTTTGGGACTTGCTTGTTTTCTTGAACGGTTTCGATGGTTTTCATTGTTTTCGTTCATTGACTTGCACTTCTATTCCGAGATTGGAAAGAGAGGAAGAAGTATTAATCGAGCTGTTCGTGTGCAGGTGAACGAGCAGTAGGCGGCTTGCGAGCGGAGTCGTGAAGCGCCTCTTTCCTTCTTCTTTCCAAAATCTAAGTGAGTAGCTACCAACCCGATTAGCTAGTCCTGCTTCCAAGCTTCACAGCTAATAAATCTGCACTCTTCTATGTCCCGATCAAACGATACCAAATAATAATAAAAGAAACCAAGATAAAAGACAAATATACTTGGTTATTATGCTTGTCAATCAAACCTGTGAACTGTTGCCTTATCGTATGCTTGTTCGTGCAAATGTTCTATAAAACGTGCTAAGTATAGAACACATTGTATATGCATAATTGTTCAGGGAGGCTATGTTAAATGAATCATGCATTACTGCTTGTCGTGCACTCGTGTTCTTGCACTCGTGTTCTTGCAATCGTGTTGCCTCAACTGCATGAATTGTTAACTTGTTAATCGTGTTCGATCATGGACAACTTGTGCACAAGGTATAGTTCTGCGGACGGTCGCTGGGACACTGGCACCGATCCGATCCGGGCGAAACTCGTGTATAGTCATCGTGTACGGGATAAGATGGCTTGCAACGCCTCATGTACTATCGTTGCATGCTATCCTTGTCTCGGACTAGTCCATTATGGCAACCATGCCAGTGATCATCGTGTATATTTAAACCTGTTGCATACTAACTTGTGTCTTCGTGGCAGGGAAGACATGGTAAGTATTGTGCAGGTAATTCGACGGTCAGGTAAAATCCACCTAACGGTGGCACGTTCATTTCAGTAAATTCAATATGCTGCTTACTTGTAAATGAACTAAGGCAAGATAGAAACCCACAAATATGCATGCTTCACTAAACAACGTGTTGATTGGTATAGTCAGGCTAGCTCGCCTTCACCAGCATGTTTCGATATGCTGACCCTCGTTGAAACAAGTTCTCCGCACCAAGGCGAACCGAGCGAGGAGCCGAAGTCGTCTACCCGATCCAGTCCAACTGTTGGCGCATCTTCACCGCGCCCTCGAAGCCTTTTGAAGCCAGAAGCTGCAACTCTTCATACACAAATGCAGCTCCGTGGCAAAACGATCCTCCAGCCTTGAGGTCTTTATCATTTTGAGTTTATAAAGGGATGTAATGTACAGGACTGCTATCTCATTTTGAGTCATCTCTTTTGTAAGCCGTTCGGCATATTAGCTAACTCGTTCAAGAGTTTGTAATAGATGTTCATTATCAATAAAGAGAACTTTTCTATGTTTCAAATCTGTGTTTCAATTTATCTGCGTACTCTGAATATGTACTTGCTATGCAAATCATTAAAGCCTTGTGCGGGCGCAACTCCAGGCCCGCACGGCGGTCACGATTCGAGGGACGCCTCAAGTGATTCTACGGAATTGGATCGTGACACATAAAAGTCCCGTGCATATCGCCGGACATCTCACAAAAAAAAGAGGGTTTAATCTATTCAAACTTGATTCCTTTTAGTTATTCTATTATTTAAATTTTGTTATAGAAATATTTGCTTAATAACTTATATTCATTTATTAGTTATATTTATTTTTATAATCCTATTTAGTTATAGCTCTTTATTTAGTCAATAACCATTATATGGTTTGTCTACTTCATTATTTATTTCCAATTCTTTTCTTAACTAATATAATTATCTAATTAACTATTTATACTTTATTATGTAATTATTTAGTTATTACGTATTAGATATCTACCAGTTTTATTTATTAGCTAAAAGTTTATATTCAGACTAGGGATAGCTTGAGTAATAATTTTCCTAGACTAACTTCTAGGATTACTAAATACCATTTATTGGAAACTAATTTTAATAATTTAGGAAAATTTGAAGGGTCTTACAGAAGCTGCCTTAGTTGATGACAATGAAGTAGAAAATGAAGTTGATTTCATTGGTGATAAAGAAGAAGTGGAGAATGAAGTAAAGAATTTCATTCAGATGATTCAACCGAAGAGAGTTCACCTAGCTCAAGTGAAGGAAGAAACATGAGAGAACTAATCTGGATGAGAGATTATGAAAGTGGAGAAGGTCTCTATGAAGAAGATGTGACGAATTTGTCCATGTTTGCAGCTGTTGATCCAATTTTTTATGAAGATGCCGTGAAAAGTGCAAAATGGAGAAAAGCTATGGATTTGGAGATGGAGAAAATGGAAAAGAAAGATACATGGGAAATGACAGATTTAACTGTTGGGGGAAAGAGAATTGGAGTAAATTTGGCCTACAAAACTAAGCTCAATGAGAATAGGGAAGTAGACAAATACAAGGCACAATTGGTAGCAAAGGGTTATGCTTAACTACATGGGATTGATTATACAGAAGTGCTTGCACCGGTGGCCTCGTTAGATACAATTTGCTTGGTGATTGCACTTGCAGCTCAGAAAGATGTGAAGTTTGTGTGAAGTCTGCCTTCTTACATTGTGAACAGAGTGAGGGAAATCATTATTGAACAACCTCGTGGTTATGAGATATTGAGAAGAATGTGTACAAGTTGAAGAAGGGTTTTAAAGTTGACTTAAGCATGCTCCACGAGCCTGGTATAGCCATATAGTCTTATTTTGTGAACCAAGGGTTTTAAAGGTGCCATTGTTAGCATACTTGTTCATCAAAACATAAAAAGGAGAGAACAGCATGTAATCGCTTTATCTACCACTGAGGCAAAATTCATTGCTGCAGCTTCATGTGCTTGTCATGTTGTGTGGTTGAGGAAGGTTTTGGAGAAGCTACACATTCAAAGCAAGGCTACATCAAAGTAAGGCTACAGGGTACATCAAAGGTTTTGGAGAAGCTACTACTGTTTATTGTGATAATAGTTCGACAATCAAGCTTACTAAGAATCCAGTAATGCATCATGGACGCACAGCAAGAACATCGATCTTCGCTTTCATTTCCTCCGTGAGCTAACAAAGGATGGGACTGTGAATATGGTTCACTGTAATTAATACTCCAGAGAACAAGTAGCCAATGTGAATACTAAACCGCTAAAGCTTGATGCATTTGTGAAGCTTAGAAATTTGTTGGGTGTGTCCAGCTAGTAGCACTCAGTTTAAGGAGGGTTGTTAAGGAGTTTTTTTGAAGTTGTAATAATCCCTATTATTTAGGGGGTGTTGTATGAGTGGATGTTGGATTTATTGTAATTAATTGAGATTGGTGATATACAGAGTCAATAAAGATCTTGATGATGTTCGAAGAAAACGTCATAAGGGAATATCATCAGTATACCTAACTAAGATGACAAAGTATGAATTTTCCTGTGACATCAGTATCCTTAAGATGACAGGGTCCTGGAAGGGTTAAACCCGACCCGGCCACCTACACAACCCAGTTGGGTTAGCAATCTGGACCTGAGAACTGAAAATCCAGCAAGACAGTGATGCTTGGGCGGCTTGAGTCAACCCAGCTCGACGTTGACCTGCCAGTCTCGGTCCAATTTGCAGGCGGAATGCCCGCCTCACATTACACCTATACAAAGTCTTTCTAGAACGTGTATTGTATACAAGATTGAAAACTTCATAAAAAAATCTCACAACATTAAAGAGAAAAAAAACGATATGAAAGAAAATACTTCTACAACAATTTTTGTGATAGATATAATTTCCCCACAAAAGACATAAGGATGTTCAAATATTTCCAACATATAACAAGATTAGTTCTTTTGCCTACCTTTAAAGAAACTGGAAGAAATTGTATCATGCCAGCTTACTGTAAACCAAACATACTTTAGAAATCGACACCGAAAACTGACTCAAACCAATCTTAAGAAAGGCATGTAGATACATATTAGCCAAGAGATGTGAAAACAACAGAGGTGTTTAGTTGCACACAATACAGAAACACATTGACACTGCCTGGAGCAATATACAGAGCATAAAACACATTCCACCTCACCAACACTGAAACAGAGAATACACAGCCAACCCAGTCCTGCTCCATCGGAAAATCCTACAGAATCTCACATTACCAGGCAAATCATATGAACTTACGACGGATCACTTATGTTCTTTATATATATCATGTCAGAAGCCTTGAATCCATTTAGACTCAGATCAACAAAGAAGAAATAGAAAGAGAGGGTGAGCAAATATCAATGCTCTGACATATCGCACAACTATAGTCATAGTCGTAAACATTCTCAACGAACTATTAGCATACTAATAGAAGATAAATCAGATTGAAAATACTGCCTTTAGCAATTTTCAGTAACAACGAGAGGCCCATGAGCTGGAAGGAACTAAAAACATGTGCTAGAATAAGCAAAGCTGTGGTCATTTTTATATTCCAATTTAGAAAGAAATGGCTGATGAGAATTAGTTGTGGTCGATCAAAATATCCCTGACCACAGATATTGTAATTGTGCTTCTCTCTGATGCAAATCAGGAAATCACTTCAAATTGCTGACTGTTAGGCCTTCTAAAGAAACCTAACCTATTGAACAAGAGCAACAAGGCTTATTAGACTAACATAATTTAGGGTGTCAAATATATGAAATAGCTGAAGGCATCATGGTTTCGACATGAAGGATCACCTTCGAAAAGTATTTTGTTACTGTTACATATCTGTAGTGCACTGTGCATGTGTCGGAATGCTCACATTTTACTATCTGTAGAGAAAGCAAGAGAAGCTAAGACGGGAAGCATGTAAAACATTTTCCTAGCTAAGATATAGTTTGAAAAGCATGCAGCACTAGAATCAGTTTAGATAAAGTATTAACCATCTGGAACAGGTGAAATACTCGAGTTCATCAAGGAAATTCTATTAATTATATGATAGAAAACTATTGAATAAGCAAACATTAAATAACGTGGCCATGCCCAGCAACCAAAACTATACAATGCACCACCAACAGTCCTGACAACCATTTTTTCAGGAGAGCCAGACCAAGTACGACATTTTTTCAAAGTTCCAACAGATACTATACTACTATGCACCACCAGCATAATCTTGACAACCATTTTTTTGGTCTAGGTAGATAAGTATGAGGTAACCTCGGAGTTAGATAATGAACAATGGGGAAAATGCAAAATTTAGCATAATGAATCAACACTCAACATTCTACATCTATAACTGACTTCTACACAAAAAAGTATAATAGTGAACTGCATACTACTGATTGATAAAGAAGCCCATACACTACTCGAATCATATATTGAATGGTGTATATGATGCATTCATCAATGTAAACATATAGACTTGGAATTAGTGAAGGCTCTATGATGCTCTATTACTATTATGTAGGTTGGAAGTACTTCACCAGCCAAGAATTCTCCCTAAGACACGTCACCATATTATGTAGATTGGAAACATATAAGATGATTATATTCACTTCTCACCTCTTCCTTCGCCAAGATTTCACCAATTATTATAAACCCTATAAACTGCTAATAAAAAATACAACACTAACACAGAAGATTGATACCAAGTCCGACTTTCCAGATCATCATAAAACAAGGTAACAAATAGGTTGACATCTTTGTTCTCTAGCAACCCAATTTTGGAAATGAATATAGTCATCTAATATGTTTCTATGTTGAATGAAAGTGGAATTTGCACATGTTGTCCTACAATTAGTGATACTTTACATTCTAATTGGTCATTGTTAAGAGTTATTTATGTTATGAGGGTATAATAGTAATTGTGGGTGTATTGCATATCAATATAAATAGACATGAGATACAACCTAGGGTTTTATGTCCTTGCAATCTCCTTTCTCATATTCTCTCTTTTCCTACTTTTCTCCTTTTCTCTCCATCTCCAAACTTCACTTGGTACCAGAGCATCTTTTGAAAGTACTGTACATCCCATCCATGACAGAGCATCTTTTTCGTCTACTTTTCATGATTCGTCGTTCGTCGTTCTTTGTTCATGGTCATCCGTGGTTCGTTTATGAGATCTAGGGTTTCTACATATCTCCGTTGGTTGTTCGTCGTCGGTTGTGGTTCGTTGTGAGATCTAGGGTTTCAGAGATCTCGTATTTCTGTTACATCTGCAAGTATGGTAGGGACCGAATCTTCTGGCGAGGTTAATAGTGGTGGTGGTAGCGGAGGTGGTTTCCCTTTTACTATTATTCATAATGATGAATTGGAAAAATCGATTACACTAGTGAAACTCAATGATGCGAACTACCTTGCCATGTTCAAGTTTATCAAAGTGGAGTTGAGGATGAAAAAGAAGAAATTTTTGACGGAAGAACCCTCGCCTGAAGCGTCCGCTGAGTATGAAGATTGGATGAGTGCAGATGTATATGTTATGTCGTGGTTGTGGCATAGTATTTAACCTCACATCGCTGCTAATGTTCAGTGGTGCGAATCCAGCAAACAGATTTTGGCATCTCTGGAAGAATCATATTCACAGAAACGGAACGTTGCCCATATCTATGAGTTATACGAGTTATTATTTAATACAAAGCAAAATGGGAGACCTGTGAATGAATATATGGCTTCAAAGAAGGCTTTGTGGGAGGAACTACTATAATATCATCATGTTACTACTGATTTGAAGGAAGCTCAACGACAGAAGGAAGAGTTTCATGTTTCACTTATCCTAGTCGGCTTGGATCATGCGCTCGAACCTTATAAAGCTCAAATCCTTGTTGGAGAGCAGTTACCTACGGTGGCAGATACTTTATCCCGTCTCAATTGTTTCTTTCTAGGACAGTTCTATGGTGCCGAGTACTTACTCTTCTGTCCTAGTTTCTAGTGCTGCTGGTCATGGTGGTGGCGAGGAGGCGGCCGTGGTAGTAGAGACAATGGTCATAGTGGTGGCCGCGGTGGTAGTGGTGGCCGCGGTGGTAGTGGTGGCCGCGGTGGTGGTGGTGGTCGTGGTCAACCATAGAAGTGTAACTATTGTGGAATATTCGGTCATATCGAAGACTATTGTTGGGACAAGTAGGGCAAACCAGAATATGCACATCAAGTGCACAATGAAAATATACAGTCTCAGGTCACGACTTCTGCTCCCAGAGATGATACTTCTTATTTCAATCAGACTTCAACGTCCGATACCTCTATTTGAACAGATCCTTCAGAAGTTGAACGCGCTTGCTAGTACCACCTCCCAACCTACTGCAACCATGGCACATATAGGTAATCATGCCTTTGTGGCAACCCAGTCACCATCCACCTCTTGGATCATCGACTCAGGAGCAAGTTCTCACATGTCTGGTATAACCTCTCTTTTATAATCGTAATCCCATGAAACATAATATTATCTTGGCGGGTGGGTCTACTCGTCATGTGCTTGAAAATGTGTCATTCATCCTACTCAATCACTATTATTATTTGATTCATTATATGTGCCTAATTTTTTATTTAATTTGTTATCTGTGAGCCAGTTAACCAAATCTCTTTAATATTCTGTGACATTTTTTTCCAAATCTTGTGTTTTTCAGGACCTCGGGACGAAGAAGATTGGTTCGGGCATGAAAAAGATGGACTATATTACTTGGATCTACCTGGAAAGGCTTTCATTTCTATTTCTACTTCTCTATTGCAGTGGCATTATCGTTTGGGACATCCGTCTTTGATTAAGTTGCGTCAAATTGTTCCTAGTTTGAGTCATGTTTCTAGTCTTGAATGTGAGGCTTGTTAGTTAGGCAAGCATCACCGTAGTTCCTTTCCTCGTCGTAGTGAGAGTCGTCGGTTAGAGTCTTTTGATCCTATTCATTCTAATATTTGGGATCAGTCTAGAATCAAAAGTTCGAAAGAATTTCAGTATTTTGTTATTTTTATTGATGATTATTCCAAAATGACTTGGTGTTATTTAATGAAAGAAATATCTGAGTTTCAAAATATGTTATCTGCCTTTTATAATAAAGTCTGTTCAGTAATATCTGAGTTTCAAAATATGTTATCTGCCTTTTATAATAAAGTCTGTTCAGTTTGATAAACGCATCAAAATTCTGCGTTCTGATAATGCTTTGAAGCATACTCAATCTTCAGTGAACAGTTTCTGTGTTGATTGTGGTATGATTCATCAAGTTATTTGTGTCCACACCTCTAAACAAAATGGTATTGCCGAACGCAAATATCGACACATTTTAGATGTGGCTCGAACTCTCATGTTCAATGTGGTGCCCCGTTCCCCCTATTCGGGGAGCGCGGCTAAGAAATACAAGACGGTATCGTTCGATCGGGATAGATTGAATTAAGAACTCGTCCTCGTTATGGATTTGTTTCTTCGGAATCGATTCCCATATTCAGTGGACCGTGCCCCCGGGATCGACTTAGCGGCAGAGTCAGGAGGGACCTCTCCGCTGCATTCTTTTGTTGCCTAGTTTTCGCTGTCGCTTGTTGCTTTCGTGCCTTGAGTTGGATTTCGGATTTGCTTGGGTTTTCTTGAACGGTTTCGATGGATTTCATTGCTTTCGTTCTTAGGACTGCACTTCAATTCCGATAATGGAAAGAGAGGAATAAGTACTGATCAGCTGTTCGTGTCAATACAGGTGATCCAGCACTAGGCGTCGCTCAAGCGGACTCCTAAATCACTTCCTTCCTTCCTCCTTCCAACCACCAAAAGTGAGTGGCTACCAACCCGATTAGCTAGCCCTTCTTGCTAGTCTTCACATCTAATTCTTGTGTTCGTGCTTGCCCCGATCAAACGATACCAAGTAATAACTAAAAGATATCAAGATAATAAGGGAATAGACTTGGATCTGTATGCTTGTCATTGAAACTCGTGAACGGTTACTTACTACATGCTTGCTTATTCAAAATGTTTACCATATGCATATATACAAGTTAGAATGCTTACTTCTTCTTCTATAAATATGCTATATGTAGAACACCCTTTGCCATGCATCAATTATTCAGGGAGACTATGCAAAATACATCACACAATGCTACATATCCCTTGAATTCATTGCCTCAGCTACATAAATGCAAACTTAACACAAACGCCGTTGATCACGGACAACTTGTGCAAAGGCCTCTCGGTTCCTGCGGACAGTCGCTGGGGCACTGGCACCGATCCGATCCGGACGGAACCTCAAGATTAGTCTCTCCCATAGGCGAGATGGCGTGCAGCGATACATGTGCCTCCGTCACCTTAGCCTGAGACTAAGACCGTCCATTATGGCATCAAAGCCAGTGATCCCCTCGTATATTTAAACCTGTTGCAACTAACTTGTGTCTTCTTGACAGGGAAGGCAAGGTAAGTATTGTGCAGGTGGTTCAGACGGAAAGGTAAATGTCACCGAACGGTGGTGGGTTATTTCAATAATTCTATATCTATGTCTTGTTGTAAAATGAACTAAGGCAAGATAGAAACCCACGATAAATATGCATGCTTCAATAAGACAACGTGTTGATTGGTATAGTTGGGTTAGCTTGCCTTCACCAGTACGTTTCGATGTACTGACCCTCGTTGAAACAGGTTCCCCGCGCTAGGAGAACCAAGCGAGGAGCAGGAGACAAACCCCAATCCAGTCCAGCTGCAGGCACGCCTCGACCGTGCCACCTTAGAAGCATTTTGAAGAAGAAGCCTTTTGAAGAAGAAGCTAGCCACCAAAGCAGTCATGCAGCTTCGTGGCAAGGCAGTCGTTCCGTCCCAAGGTCTTATATTTTGAGTTTAGTAAGGGATGTAATGTACAGGACTGCTATCTCATTTTGTGTCAACACTTTTGTAAGCCCACAGAGGCAATCCTTATGACTCAGTTCAAGGGTTTTGTAATAGATGTTCATATTATCAATAAAAGAGAACTTTTCCAGTTCATGAATAAAAGGAACTTTGAATATGTGCTCGCTATGCGAAACAAAAATACTTAGCCTCGTGCGGTGCTCAACCTAGGCCCGCACGGCGGTCACGTCCGGGGGACGACCAACGATTCCACGGAATCTGGACGTGACATTCAATATGCATATCCCTAAACAGTATTAGGCAGATGTCGTTCTTACTGCATGTTATCTAATTAATCGAATGACATCATCTGTATTAAATAACAAAGTTTCATTTTCCACGTTACATACAGATGTCGGACCTTTTTTCTTACCTCCTTGGATGTTTGGGTGTGTCGTTTTTGTTCATAACTTGGAACATAATCGAGATAAGTTGGCTCCTAGATCTCTGAAGTGTGTCTTTCTTGGTTATCCCCGTACTCAAAAAGGTTATCGTTGTTAGTCCACAGTCACGCAAATATTATGTCAGTGCGGAGGTTACATTCTTTGAGTCTACCCCTTTCTTTCCTTCAGGAGACCGTTGTATTCCTTTTACAACAGATTTGATATCTTCCATACCACTTCCGGTCATTCCTGAATCAATTTCTGTCTCCATTTCCCATTTACAGGTTTATCAGAGATCCAAGGACAAGCCAGTGGTTCTGCAGAATTCAGCCTTCAACCAATCATCTTCCGTGCTTGAGGTTTCTGCTCCCATAACCACAGATCCAGATGATCTTCCTATTGCTCTCAGAAAAAGACAACACCTTTGTACCACAAAGAATAAGCATCACATTTCTAACTATGTTTTATTACACCGTGCTTCATCATCTTTTCATGCATTTGCTGTTAAAATGTCTTCTATTTCCATTCTCAAAACATACAAGCAGGCTATGTCATATTCTGGTTGAAAGTGCAATGGATGATATATATACTTTACATCAAAATCAGACTTAGGAGCTTATATCACTTCCTGTTGGGAGGCAAACAGTGGATTGTAGATGGGTGTACACTGTTAAGTATCATCCCGATGGTTCAGTTGAGCGCCTCAAGGCACGGTTGGTTGCCAAAGGGTATACTCAGACATATGGTGTGGGTTATATGGAGACTTTCTCTCCAGTGGCTCGGCTAATTCAGTTCGGATTCTTATTTCTGTGGCAGTTAATCACCAATGGCCTATATATCAGCTAGACAAAAAAAAAATTTCTTGCATGGTAGCTTACAGGAGGAGGTTTATATTGATCAACCATCGGAATATGTTGTAGCAGAAAATGAAAAACTCGTATGTCGATTGAAGAAAGCATTATATATACTGAAACAGTCACCTCGTGCTTTGTTTGACAAGTTCAGTTCAGTTCTCATTCAGTATAGCTTTCGACGCACATCAGATCATTTACTATTTTGTCATTCTTGCTCAGCAATATTATCGTATTGATTGTTTATGTCGATGATATCATTATATCTGGGAGTAATCATGCTGGGATTGTGGACTTGAAAGCCTACCTTAGTCGTCAGTTTCATACTAAGGATTTGGGTCTTCTTCGATATTTTCTTAGAATCGAGGTTGCTCGATCTAAGAAGGATGTGTGTCATAGCGCAAGTATGTTCTAGACTTGCTCTCCGAGACTGGGATGTTGGAGTGTCGGCCAGTTGAGACTCCTATGGATTATCATGACAAGCTTGATGTTGACAGGGGCGAGTTATTTGAAGATGGATATCATAGACGTTTGGTTGGCAAACTTATATAGCTTCCTCGACCAGACATCACATATGCAATTGGAGTAGTTAGTCAGTTTATGCATGTCCCTCGACAACCACATTGGGAGGTTATCTCTCGCACTTAAAGGGTGCACCTGGAAAGGATTTATTGTACAAACCTTCCCAGTTGCTTACGGTGACGGGGTTCAGTGATGCTGATTGGGCAGACAGTCGCAGTGATAGGTCTACTTCTGGCTAGTGTACGTTTGTGGGTGGCAATCTTGTCACGTGACGTAGTAAGAAGCAGAATGTTGTGGCTCGTTCTAGTGCATAGACCGAGTACCGTGTGATGGCTCATACAGCTTCTGAGATGATATGGGTGCAGTCTCTTCTTCATGAAATGGGGATTATGATTCCTATTCCGATGGAGATGTATTATGATAACCAGTCGGCAATGTTTATCGCAAATAATCCGGTGTTTCATGAGTACACGAAGCATATCAAGGTGGATTGTCATTTTGTTCGTGATTTGTTGCTGAAGAAACAAATTGTCCCTCCTTATGTCCGGTCGGAGGATCAATTAGGTGATATCCTCACCAAACCACGTGCTCGTGGTCCATTTTCTGATTTATGTAGCAAGCTGGGCATGTCTGATCTATATGCTCCAGCTTGAGGGAGGGTGTTAAGAGTTATTTTTGTTATGAGGGTATAATAGTAATTGTGGGTGTATTGTATATCAATATAAATAGACATGAGATTCAACCTAGGATTTTATGCTCTTGCAATCTCCTTTCTCATATTCTCTCTTTTCCTACTTTTCTCATTCTCTTCTCTCCATCTCCAAACTTCAACTGTTATAATTTATTAGTTCTTCAAATAGTGATTCGTTAGTTAAAATCCTTCAATCATCTCTCTTTCTTCAATCAATTCTCTTTTTTCCTTTTCTTACTTGTGAGCTATGATGCATGAACATGAATACAACATGACCTAGTAAGGACATGGCGACATGAACAGGGCACCTGTTTTGGTATCCTAGTGTATTTTGGAGTATCCGGATTGTGTCTGATATGTATTTGATACATGACCGAGACAACATGGCCCATAATTTTGGTATGCCCGTGCTTCCTAGCTTATAAGTGAAGGGACTGAAGTCAATAAAGTATGAGGTGCTATAAAGAAAGAAAACAGCTTGAGTAACATTGAGAATTTAAGCACATACCTTATGCACTGTTCAAAAGGACTTTGGTAAATAGATCAGTTTTCTATCTTTTGATGAATTATTTGTCATAATTTTAGTCAAAATCAAGGTCTGATCTACTATGTGAATCCACAGTATGACACCGTATCTTCACAAAATTGGGGAACATGCATAAGAACTAAGTAACCAATTACTTCGACTTCATCGAACTCTCAGGTGACTTGTATGATTCTATCCTTGAAACCTCTCTCCCTATGAAGCAAGAACACTCCTAAAACCTCTATGTTGCATTGTGCCCACACAAGGATATCTTCACAAAATTAAGGAATGTCACGCCCCGGCCCCGCCCGGGCCGCCGCTCCGCCCTGCCCCGCCCCGTGCGGCCGGGAATTAACGAACCGGGCACGAATCACCGTGCCTCGGCGCGCCGGACGCGAATCACCGCGCCCGTCCCGCGGGTGCGAGGGAGGAAGGGAGCCAAGCGAATGGCCCGAGTCGAGCTTTCGGGGGACGTGATGCCGCACGGGCCTGGGGTTGCGCCCGTGCAAGGCCAATCGTTTAAGTTGATAGTTGGCTATCATCGCATCAATCGAGTAAGCAGCGGAAAGGGGCTTGTTGCAATGCAATGCATTAGCCAACTGAGTGTTCGGGACAATCGAGGCAACTTGGGTTTCCTTTAGCAAAGGCACACGTTCGTTCCATACATTATGCCCCCTTATACGATAGCATTCTCGGGGCAACAATCGAAACCAGGATTCCGGGTCTTCGGGACTGTGGCACGCCTATCGCTTCCTCGGACGATCCAGTACCTGCGAACAAGTAAACTGTTGGTGGGTCAGCACTTTATACAAGTACTGGTGAGATAAATCAACTGAACAGAAACAAGCATTCACTCAAACAGGCACTAAGTAATCATGTTATAAAACATTACATTACTAGTGATCTTTCTAGTTTTACCTAGGTTCGTTTCATGCAGTTCTAGCAGAGTCGATTTACTTGTTTAGAAACATGTTTGGAAACAGAGTTTCATATTGAATATGCAAGCAAGCAAACCGTTCATGTTCCAGGGTGTGCGCAGCGTGTCTCGTGCGACTCGAGGGTCTGATGCAAGGCTAGACACACGATGCACATTCTTAGGGGCAGTCACTATCCAAGCCAACACAATGACTTAGCTATATGCAGGGCGGTCCCCGAGTATCTCAGGATCGGCAGCTGGGGGAACAGCATACCAATGACTCTTTATCTGATGCTAATGGCAGCTGTGACTCATGGTTGCTTTCCACTATCTCTGTAGCAGCCGTGACACATGCAATTCAGCTCTGCACCAAAAGCCATTGTCCGACCGCGTGCGAATGCATGGATCACTATCAAATAAACTCTAGTATGCAGACGAGACGAACCATCATAACGCAAATCCTTGTTGCGGGGCAAATCCGACTTATCTCTTGAACACATTCAGGCACATTATGGTTCTCTCGAAGCATAGACGATAGTGAACATGTTCATGCACTCTAAGCAGGCGATCTGGATTCTCGTTAGCAGACTTATTGTTTCAAAGACAAGCTAGGTGAGTTCGTTCATTAACATGCTAGGCAGGTTCTATCATTCTCTTAAGAAAACATTGCAAGCAAAAACACAGGTTATTATTAAGGCGTGCAAGAATCAGAGAACAAAGTTCTGCCCACTCACCTTGATACATAACGCCGGCGCGGAGCGGGGCGTTACAGGGAACATGCATAAACTTAACAAAATTGGGGAACATGCATAAACTTCAAGTAATCAATTATTTCAACTTCATCATACTCTCAGTTGACTTGTATGATTCTATCCTTGAAACCTATTTCCCTAGGAAAAGTAAGAACACTCCTAAAACCGGTGCCGTGTCTATGTTGCATTGTGTCGACACATCGATATCTTCAAAAAATTGGGGAACATGCATAAACTTGAAGGAATCAATTATCAACTTCGTCATACAATCAATTGATTTGTACAATTGTATCCTTGAAACCACTCTCCCTAGGAAGCAAGAACACTCCTAAAACCGGTGCCGTGTCTATGTTGCATTGTGTTGGACATGTATGGGACAAGGCACAGACATTCCAAGATACACTAGATGGGGAAAAAAAATGAATGATGTGTCCCCGTGCCCATATCATGTTGTATTCGTGACCGTGCAACACATCTCTTACATAGCCTGCGAATGAAGGAAACTGGCAATGTTCACTAAAAATTCGTCAATTTGGGATAATAAGGGCACATTAATGTACCTAGTGTATGTAAAATACTGCATCTAGTTACTAAATACATAAAGTTATAATGTTTATATTGTCAACATGAGCGAGCAGAGATTTTAAAGGCAAAGGAAACACAACTCATCAAGCTAGAAAAGTCGCCCTACTTCTGTTTTAAGGTTTTGAGGATGTCTTTCAGGGGAAAAGGATACATGTTTACTGCCTAGATTTGGGCAGCTATCCAAAGATTATGTTCTTTCCTCCACACTATTGGTAATGGGTTTATGATCAGCAGTAAACCTATCACTTCTACACATCAACTCTAGAAGGATGTCTATCTAGATCCTCACCGGAAGTGACGGTTTGTATCGATACCACCCAAGGGTAACGAGAAGTAGGAGGTACCCCAGAAGCGACAAGCCACATTACTAGACGAAGGTTGTGAGAAAAAAAAGGTACATAACTGCACCAATTAAAAACTAAAACTAAATCCTAAGTTCCCAACACCTCACCAGTATCTTCACTCCCAATCTCCACCAGAGCAGCCACAGCAACCTCTCTACGGTGGCGCCGAAATCGGTAACAACTCCCTCCGACAGCAGCAATTTCTGGCAAATTTTTTTTTTTTTTCATATTAGTCCTATTTCATTCATTCTTAGTAATCAGTTTCTCCTTTCTTCATAATAATTATACTCCAGTCTTTGTCTTCTTTTTCCCTTCTTTCCCTTTCTTTTTTCTCTACTGCAAACAAAAATTATGCATTTTCTTCTTTCTTCATAATCAATATTCTCCTTTCTTCATAATAATCAAATTCCACTCTCTTTTTCCTCTTTTTCCTATTTTCCCTTTCCCTTTCTCTCTACTGCAAACAAGATTCTATTCATTGACGAGCTCAAATCTCTTATAACGATACCGCATAAATTGCCCTCCTTAACTACCCGTGGTTTCGCCAATAGATATTATATAGAGGTAATACTACAAACGATTATTACAAAAGACACAACTACTTTTCAATTGTTTTAGTTAGTTCCAGCAGATTTACTGTCATTCGTTAAAACTTCATTGTTGATATTTCCAATTATAGCATCATCCTTTTTCCACAATAATTATCAGGTATTTAAATATGTCTTATTTATGTATTTTAAAATCAATAGAACATTTGATTCTGCCTAGGTGGGATACCCTAAGGTGCTACATCCCTTTTTTAAAAGCCTAGGGTCGCTTTTGTCTTTTAAATTACAATATAGGATAAATGGTAACAAATAACAGGTTATGGATCACTATCACATGTTAATTGTCAACACACGCTTCTGGAAATTTTCAGTTAAAAATCTAAGATGTGTATGTGATTGCGTCGATGTAGTCAATAAGATACACGTGTTACAATTTAGTTTACATAGTGTAGGATTGGAATAATGGAATAGTTTCACTGATGAAAAAAGATTACTTTTATATAGGAGAGACTGACCCCCTCTCTATTATTCTACCCGATGTGGGACTAAAGCTCACTACCCAATATAACGTTTAACACCCTGCCTCAAGCTGGAGCATATATATAAATCATGTCCAGCTTGTTACATAAAAATTGTACCCGATGACCCAAAGGAGATTTCGTGAAGATATCGGCTATCTGATCACTGATCCTCACGTGATGGAACTTTATCATTCCCTTTTTATACTCATCACGGACGAAATTGACATCAATTTCAATGTGCTTCTTCCTTGAAATACATGATTGGTAGCAATATGCATAGCAGATTGGTTATCACACCACATATATGCTGCTTTAGATCCTGCTTCTTCTCCCAGCTCTTGTAGAAGATGTTGCAGATATAATACATCTGTCGTGCCATGAGCAATGGCTCGATATTCTGCTTCAAACTTGATCGTGCGATCACACTGCTTCGAAACTTGATCGTGCGATCACACTCTGATTCTTACTCTTCCATGATACTAAATTTTCGCCAATAAATACCGAAAAACCAGATGTAGATCGTCTATCTGTCAGGCTTGCACCCCAGTCAGCATCGGTAAAGCACTCAGCATTTGTATGTCCCTGGTTCTCCATGTGAATTTTTTTTCCAGGATTCTGGACTAAATAGCGCAGAATTCTGAGAACTGCCTGTCAACGTGGAACTCGTGGAAAAAACATAAATCCACTCGTGACACTGACGGCAAAGAAAATATCTGGACGAGTCACAATCGTCAAGTAGTTGAGTTTTCCAACTACACGACGATATTGATCCGAATTCGTCATTAGTATCCCCTCGTCGGGTAGTAACTTTTCTCCTGGGTCCATCGGCGACATTGCTCCCTTGGCTTGCATCATTTCTGCATCAT
Source organism: Iris macrosiphon (assembly GCA_036927795.1). Lineage (NCBI taxonomy): Eukaryota > Viridiplantae > Streptophyta > Magnoliopsida > Asparagales > Iridaceae > Iris > Iris macrosiphon. Next base: position 19,379,937 of record JAYESA010000001.1, on the reverse strand, counting down.
GTAGTATGTCTAGCACATACTTCCTCTACGACATTACAATGTGCTTCTTTTTCCGTATGACTTCAACACCCAAGAAGTAGTTTAAAGATTCCATATCATTGGTCTGAAACTATTCTCCCAGAAACTTCTTCAGTCCTGTAATGTCCTGTCGTCTCCTGTGATTACAATGTCATCAACATAAACACCAAAGAGTATCCTTCCCGCCGATGTCTGTCTGTAAAATACTGAATGATCCTTCTTTGATCGACACATGCCAAACTAAGTGACCACATCTGTAAACCGACCAAACCATGCACGAGGTGATTGTTTGAGACCATAGAGGGTCTTTCTCAGATGAAACAATTTACCCTCCCTTGCAACGAACCCGAGAGATTGCACCACATATACCTCTTCATCAAGGTCCCCGTGGAGGAAGGCATTCTTGATATCCAGCTGGAGTAGCGGCCAGTCATAGCGAACAGCTAAGGCCAAGAGTACGAGCACAGAGGTCATCCTGGCAACTGGGAAGAATGTCTTAAAATAATCCTCACAATAAGTCTGGGAATATCCTTTAGCCACCAAACGTGCCTTTAGTCGATTAAGGGTGCCATCTGGTTTCACTTTGATCGTAAATAACCATTTGCAACCGATAGCCTGTTTACCCGACGACAAATTTACTGAGTCCCAAGTATGGTTCTCCCGAAGCGCTTTCATCTCATCTTCCATAGCAGCACATCAACCAGGATGTTTAAGACCCTCCTCGACAGAAAAAATACATCTTGAAGACTGGAAAAAAATACCGATACCATTTCTGATCCTTAGGATACCCAAGAAAAATACATTGGATAGCCTTTGGATCTAATTTTGAAAGAGTTGGTCAGGTATCCCTAACATAACACAAGCAACCAAAGATTCGGAGAGGTAGAGGAAACGACTCTCATTTGGGATATAACCGAGAGAAAAAAGTAATCACCATTGAGGACAGACGACGGCATGCGATTAATGAGATAGCAAACCATAAGAACGGCATCCGACCAAAATCTTTTTGAAGTACATGATTGGTAACATAAGAGTACACGTTTCTAAGAGTTGACAATTTTTGCGTTCAGCCACACCATTTTGTTGTGGTGTGTAAGGACATGAGGTTTGGTGGATGATGCCATTCCGAGACAGATGTGAAACAAACTCACGAGACATACGACCATTGTCACTTCGAACGCATTTAATCGGAACACCAAATTGTGTTCTGATTTTCGCATGAAAATTGCACCAAATGTTAAATAATTCGGAACAATTTTTCATGAGATAAACAAAAGTGACACGTGAGTAGTTATCAACAAAGGTAACAAAGTACTTGAATCCCATCACAGATTCAACCGGTCAAGGTCCCCATATATCGAAATGCACCAACTCGAAGGGAGCGGAAGCAATTTTATTCTGACTAACCGAATAGGAAACCCGGTGATGCTTAGCCAAGCCACATAACTCACAATGAAAAGAAACATCTAAAGATGGGTACATTTTATGGAGTGCTTGGACAGATGGATGTCCTAACCGGCAGTGTAACTCAAAAGAATCAAGTTTCACACCAGCATAGGCAACAAAGGAAGTTTCGTCAAACATGTACAAGTCTCCAGCCACGTCCCCTACCGATAGTCCTTTTAGTCTTTAGGTCCTGAAAAACACGATCATCAAGAAAAAAATGTTACTGAGCAGTGCATATCACGAGTAATTCGACTAATTGAGAATAAGTTGAATGGGTTTCTAGGGGTATGTAATACAGAATGTAGTGACAGTCCCGAAGAAAGACGGACAAATCATTTTCCACGGACTGTCAGCTAACCACCATTGGCACATATAATATTAGATATACGACCAACCGGTACATAGTTTCGTATTATACTTGCATCGCCTGTCAAGTGAGCAGATACACCAGAATAAACCCATTGCTTTGATTGTATCACACGTCGCTGAGTACCCTGTTGTGGACCCAGAAGGAGAGACTTCACCTCGATGTTGAGCTTGAAACTCAACAAAGTCTGCATATGCTTCATCAGTCATTTGTACTGATCGGCCGCCAAGATCAGGAGTATCTGAGGTAATATTGGCGGTAGAAGCGTTAGTACACTGCCATTGGAAATGACCCTGTAAACCACAGTTGAAGCAGGTGCGTGGCTGACCTCCATCACGACAACCAATGCCTCGTCCACCATCACGACCAATATTGCGGCCACCACGTCATCCACCACGACCAACGCGAAATCCAGTACGAGCGGAATCAAGAGCAGATCGATCAGTAGGAGCATCACTTTGAGAGGTCTCGACGACCTTTGCTGCCCGTAGAACACGAAAATGTGCTTCCATTAGAGATGGAACCTCGGCTCCGACAATGATCTGAGAGCGAGCCGAGTCAACATCAGGACGGGGAGAGGCAAAATATGCCATCACATGAAGCAGCTCACGTTGAGCCCTCGCTTTATTGATATCCGTCGTCAGAGGTAATACACGGTCAACTTCATCGACCATAGCCTTAAAAGCCCGGAAGTGGTCCTTATGAGACTTGTCGTCCTGTTCTGCCCGGTAGACGCCGACAACCGAATCGTAGATACGAGACAAGTCGCGTTTTCCATCAAACGCCGTCGCAAGAACCTCTCATAGCTCATTTATTGTGTCCGTGTTTTGAACCATATCCTCTACCGGTTCCATGGAGTTCATCAACTGTGTAAACAGTCGACTAAGAAGCTCTGATACCAAGGTTAGGGTTAGGGTTTCTCTCCTTTTTGTTCGAGAAAGGGATGGATGGGTTATGGCTTTGATACCATGTAGGATTGGAATAATGGAATAGTTTCATTGATGAAAAAAGACTACATATATATATGAGAGGCTGACCCCGGGACTAAAGCTCATTACCTAATATAACGCTTAACACATAGTACATGATCTTTATCTTACAAAAATATCCTTCAGGTAACCTTCTTAATTAGGAAGCCATGGCATTTGCAAAATGTAAGACTAACAGTTAGGTTACAAGATATATGGGATTAGAAAAGATACATCATATATTAATACAAGATATAAATCATGCAATCTACTTATAGACGTTTACAATATCACGATTTTGGTAAGTCAATTAATCTCTCTCTACCCATCAATAGCTAAACCTAAAAGCTAAACAACTATTCCTTTAAAAAAACTAAACGAAAATACTAGAATTCACACCACCAAGGGGTGGTCTAGTGGTAAACTTGCAAGGGAGGGGAGGACTGGATGGGGTTCGAATACCAGTCCGGACAATAATTAAAGGGGAGAGGGTCTTGGTGCTAGTAGCCTGGAACATCGATGGTCATTAGTGACAGGCCTTATCTAAAAAGAAAATCTAGAGCTCACAATAACTTGCATACCCGATAATAATTTAAGCAATGATATTAAATCATATAAGGAAACATCACAAGTTATTATTATTCTTCAAATATGATAGATATCTTTTATTGATCATCAATATTAGACTCAGAAATTCCTTGAGCACCATATAGTAATATTGTAACACATCTTGGATGCACCAGTGCTCTACTAAAATGATATAGCCCAAGGAGGCCCAAGTGCAGCAATGAGACATGCAGAAAAGAACAACAATAATGATTGTTGGAATTAAGCCTCAAGTTTTGACTTTATTGTCCAAAAGCTCTTTTGCAGACCTTCTGCACATATCAAAGTTTATCCCATATAATCAACGAATATTAACATCCCACCCAACCTTCTTTGCAATAATATAAAAAAAGCTACAGGAGACCACAATAGTCAGGAGACCACAATAGTCTTTCCATTAGTTAAAACTAAAAATATTACCTACCCTTAGATAATTTTCAACAATAATAGTGCACAATTCGGCTCGTAATGAAACATAATAGTTTAACTTCATTGAGCCTAGAATCTTCAAATTGAAAATGATACAAGGGCATAGATCCAAATCTCTTTACATATTAAACAGATACGCCAACTTTAGTCCAAGTACTGTGATCAAAACATTACTGACCATATAAATTCAAAACAAAATGAGATCTACTAGTTCCCAAGCAAACAAAATGAGACAGAATAAAGTTAGAAAGCAGACCTGGTTCATTCATGTTACACCTCTCTTTCTCTATTCCACTGCTCTATCCTCGCCCTCCGTTCCTCACTTCCTTCTCTGATGGGGCTCCTTGCCCTCCTCGGGCTTCCGTGGTGTCTCCTTCCCCCATTACCATCATACCTCCCATGATTATCTCCACTTCTCCTCCCCCTCCCACGGTAGTCTCCATTGTCCCTGTGATCTCTTCGGCGTGGGCTTCGACTACGACTTCTGCTTCTGCTTCGGCGTCCCTGTAACTTCTGATATCGTCCAAAGAGCTTCCTCCTTAGCTCCCTCCCAATTTGCTTTACATGCATAAAATTGCAATAACCTCCACGGTTGCAACTATCCTCTTCAAACTGCCGGCAAGTGGCCTCTCTAAAGTCAGTAACAGGAGAGAAATCTGCAATTATCGGGCGTCCGGAATAGAATCGACCTTGCAAGGCCTGAAGAGCAGCAGCTGCCTGGTCCTCCTCCTTGAATTGTGCATACACATTCCCAACCATGTGATCTGCAAGGTTATCACATATGTTAAGGGTCTCAATTTCTCCAAACTTGGTGAGTTCTTCAAAGAGATCTTCATAAAAATCCTCAAAATGCTCTTGGATCTTCTGGGGATCGATGGCCTGCCCTTGTGGATCAAGGCCTGGGGTAATCGAGTCAGGACGCTGGTACATATTGGAGAGTAGGAGAGTGGGTGAGATCGTAGGGCGGTTGTGGAGCCGGGAGCATCGGTCCCCATGGCGACATGCACCAATTTTAAAGTAAAATGGGCAGTTCACCCGGTCTTTCTCAGTACCAAATATTGATGCCAAGTGTTCCGCCATTTAATGTCGTCTCTTTTGAATCCTATAAAATTGCATACAGTAACGTTAGAATTAACCTCAACTTTTCTCACTTGTAGGCTTTTGGATGAGTTGTCAAAACTTATAGCTGATAAAATATTTAACATCATAATGAAATCCAGAGTTATCTGGAATCTTGATTGCACAAAAAATAATTTATGCACTAAGAACTCAAAGAATAACACAAGGCAGATTATGCTTGAAATTATTTCAAATTTCAAACTTCTTCAAAATTGTTCGAAACCATGACTTCTTGAAGGAAGAATTAAATTAGGATTCAAGGAAACTGCCAACTCAACTAATGGTTAAAGATGAAAAACTAGGCAACCCAGATTGTAAGGTTCTGATAAAACTGATGAAATACAAGTATATGACAATCTCATGTTAGAACCCCTATTTCAGGTCCAATAACTGCACCATTATTCGTCAAAAGATCCCAACTTTTTATGGTTATAAAGCAAATGTAGAAGGGGACAGAAAATAATTAGTTGCAAGGTTATGCTAGAACTGATGGGATAGAAGTCTATGGCCATTTCATTGTCATAACCTATTCAAATTTCAAAAACTGCACCAGTATTCATCAAAATCCCAACTTTAAACTATAACAAAGCAAATATATTGACAGAAAATAATTACTCGTTTCCAGCTTGGAGATGACGGAATAAGAAAATTAGACACAAGAGTCAATAGACTCAATACGCTACTACTGGTCAAATTATACCTTTGATACTACCATCGCTCTGAAAGAGTGGAACGACCAGAAAAAGAAGTGAACTTAGAAAACCATAAGATACGTTGTACATACCATAGTTTGCAATATCGGCCGATACCAATCCGATAACGCCGATACCGATACGGTTTGACATGTCCCGATCCGATACCGACCGATATCGATACTCAACAGTTACCGACATTGGGGATCTCTTTTCTAGTCAATTCGGCAAAGAAAATTGAACGAAAAAGACTAGTTAGCTGTAGCGCCCCGTTCTCCCGGTGCGGAGAGCGCGGCTAAGAAACACAAGACGGTATCGTTCGATCGGGATAGATTGAATTAAGAACTCGTCCTCGTTATGGATTTGTTTCTTCGGAATCGATTTCCATATTCAGTGGACTGCGCCCCAAGGATCGGCTTAGCGGCAGAGTCAGGAGGGACCTCTCCGCTGCTATCTTTTATTGCCTCGGTTTTCGATGTCGCATGTTGCTTTCGTGCTTTGAGTTGGTTTTGGGATTTGCTTGTTTTCCTTGAACGGTTTCGATGGTTTTCATTGTTTTCGTTCATTGACTTGCACTTCTATTCCGAGATTGGAAAGAGAGGAAGAAGTATTAATCGAGCTGTTCGTGCGCAGGTGAACGAGCAGTAGGCGGCTTGCAAGCGGAGTCGTGAAGCGCCTCTTTCCTTCTCCCTTCCAAAAATCTAAGTGAGTGGCTACCAACCCGATTAGCTAGCCCTGCTTCCAAGCTTCACTCCTTTGCCCCGATCAAACGATACCAAGTAATAATAAAAGAAACCAAGATAAAAGAGAATAGACTTGGTTATTATGCTTGTCAACCAAACATGTGAACTGTTATCTTATGTATGCTTGTTCGTGCAAATGTTCTATAAAACGTGCTAAGTATAGAACACATCTTGTATATGCATAATTGTTCAGGGAGGCTATGCAAAATAAATCATGCAATACTGCTTGTCGTGTACTCGTGTTCTTGCACTCGTGTTACCTCAAATGCATGACTTGTTAACTTGTTCAATCGTGTTCGATCATGGACAACTTGTGCACAAGGTATTGGTTCTGCGGACGGTCGCTGGGGCACTGGCACCGATCCGATCCGATCCGGGCGGAACTCGTGTGTAGTCGTCGTGTTCGGGACTGGATAGCTTGCAGCGCAATCGTGTTCTCTCGTAGCATGCTATCCTTGTCCTCGGCTACGTCCACTATGGCAAACATGCCAGTGATCATCGTGTATATTTAAACCTGTTGCAAACTAACTTGTGTCTTCGTGGCAGGGAAGGCATGGTAAGTATTGTGCAGGTAATTCAGACGGCAGGTAAAATCCACCGAACGGTGGCACGTTCATTTTCAGTAAATTATATATGTTGCTTACTTGTAAATGAACTAAGGCAAGATAGAAACCCACAAATATGCATGCTTCATTAAAACAACGTGTTGATTGGTATAGTTCGGCTAGCTCGCCTTCACCAGCATGTTTCGATATGCTGACCCTCGTTGAAACAGGTTCTCCGCACTAAGGCGAACCGAGCGAGGAGCCGAAGTCGTCTTCCCGATCCAGTCCAACTGTTGGCGCATCTTCACCGCGCCCCTTGAAGCATTTTGGAGCCAGAAGCTTGCAACTCTTCATACACAAATGCAACTTCGTGGCAAAGCCGTCCTCCAGCCTGGAGGTCTTTATCATTTTGAGTTTATAAAGAGATGTAATGTACAGGACTGCTATCTCATTTTGAGTGATCTCTTTTGTAAGCCGTTCGGCATATTAGCTGACTCGTTCAAGAGTTTGTAATAGATGTTCATTATCAATAAAGAGAACTTTTCTATGTTTCAAATCTGTGTTTCAATTTATCTGCGTACTCTGAATATGTGCTTGCTATGCAAATCATTAAAGCCTTGTGCGGGCGCAACCCCAGGCCCGCACGGCGGTCACGATTCGGGGGACGCCTCAATTGATTCTACGGAATTGGGTCGTGATATTAGCAAGGGTGTAAAAGCATGGTAAGGTTGTAAAAGCAAGTAAAAGAAGAAAACTTATCTATCGCAGATAAACCAATTGGCAAGGGTGACTATTATTTCATTAAATTTCAAAAGTACTAAGAAACGACACAAAAAATATTTAAAATTTTGCCTAAATGTATAAAATACTTTTTCAAAAAGTATAAAAATTATTAATAATTATTTGCTTCCGATACGAAAAAATTCGATACTTCGATCCAAAACTGCTGATACCACAAATCCTGATACTCATAGGAAGGGTCTAATACCGATTCGGATACCTATATTGTTAATCTTGGTACGTACTGTAAAGTGGAAATAATAGCATGAACTTTATTGATGAAAAGACTATATATATAAGATAGGCTAATCCCTCTCTCTATCATTCTACCCAATGTAGGACTAAAGCCCATTACTAATACTAATACTTAACACCCTCACTCAAGCTGGAGCATATATGCCAATCATGTCCAGCTTGTTACACAAAAATTGAACCCGAGAACCCAAAGAGACTTCGTGAAGATATCAGCTATCTGATCACCGATTTTCACGTGATGAAACTTTATTACCCCATTTTGATACTCATCACGGACGAAGTGGATGTCAATTTCAATATGCTTCGTCCTTTCATGGAACGCTGAATTGATAGCAATATGGATAGGAGACTGGTTATCACATCAAATATCTACAGCTTTAAATCCTTCTTCTTCTCCCAGTTCTTGTAGCAGATGCTTCAGATATAGCGCCTCTGTTGTGCCATGAACAATAGCTCGATATTCTGCTTCGGAACTTGATCGTGCGATCACACTCTGCTTCTTGCTCTTCAACGATATCATGTTTCCGCCAATAAATACCGAGTAACCAGATGTAGATCATCTATCCGTCAGGCTTGCACCCAGTCAGCATCGGTAAAGCACTCAACATTCGTATGTCCCTAATTTTTCATACAAATTTCTTTTCCAGGATTTTGGACTAGATAGCGCAGAATTCTGAAAACTGTCTGTCAATGTGGAACTCGTGGAGAAGACATAAATCTACTCGCGACACTAATGAGAAAGAAAATATTGGGACGAGTCATAACTGCCAAGTAGTTGAGTTTTTCAACCACTCGACGATATTGATCCGGATTAGTCATCAGTATCCCCTCGTCGGGGGGTAACTTTTCTCCTGGGTCCATTGGCGATGTTGCTCCCTTAGCTTGCATCATTTAGTATGGCTAGAACAAACTTTCTCTGAGACATGACAATATGCCTCTTTTCCCGCACTTCAACATCCAAGAAGTAGTTCAACGATACCATATCCTTGGTTTGAAACTGTTCTCCCAGAAACTATTTTAGTCCTACAATGTCCTGACTGTCTGTAACGACCCGCTCCGCTCAACCCGGAGGGCCGATTCAAACGGCACAAGTGTAGCTATTCAACCCGCCTTGCTCAGCGAGATGGCTCGTTCGATGCAAAGGCATTCATGCTGGGATCTTCAATGGAGTCAGACTTAGGCTATCAGAGGCGTGTCCGGAGTCTCGCTCGACCGATGCGATACATCGCTAAGGTGGGTGGCCCCGGTGAACCTGTCTCTACTTAGCTGCACACTAAGAAAATGATTATCACATGCTAGTTTATGGGCGATAACCTTTGCATGCTAATAAAAGAGATGAACGCACATAGCTAAGGGGATAACCCCGCCTTATCATCGTATAGAACATGGAGATTTTACTTGCTATTTGCATAGTCGAGATTGCTGGGTTAGAATGTAGTAATTTCTTCATATATGCTGTAAAGTAGTGTGAGTTCATACTGAGGCGTTGCACCGCACGGAACATGACACGGGACGGAGTAAAATTGTGTTGCATGCATAGACGAGGAAGGCTATCAAGTAGTCGTTCTGAGTCAGGAAATGGAAGGAAATGAATGTACTCGGGATATGCAGATCGCCGAGGCAGTCTCTAATCAGAGAGCTGCGTAAAGAAGAAAAGATCCGAGTGTAGTCATCGCCAAAGATAGATCCGAGTGTAGTCCTCGGCAAGGATTGATCCGAGTGTAGTCCTCGGCTAGGATTGGAAGTTGGAGGAGTAGTTGCATGGTCACGGACAACTGGTTGCGCACCAGGTAGAGAGAGTCCTCGACACGATTGCTGAGGCATCCGAATCGTGTCGGCCCGGGAGGACGGAGTGCCAGTGTAGTCCTGGCGATACGCTAGCTGATGACTAGCGGACGAGAGCGAGGCATCCAGCAAGGCTTGCTACCGACCTGGATGGGCGTCGACTCGTTAGACGGCTTGGAGGCCCAGCAAGGCTAGCAACCGAGCTGGGGAGGCGGCCGTCCATCGCAGATATTGTCCAATATGGCTAACAGAGCCAGTGACCTTCATATAGATAAGTCATGTTTGCATAGCGGCTATCCGCACTGAGAAAAGGAGTGTGTTTGCACGGCATTATGCATAATTAGAATGGATGCATGGTATCACACATAGTTCTAGTAAAATGGGTCTTATGAGGCAGAGGCACGGCATAACACTTGGGTTTTATAGTTGCTTCTTGTTATTTCGTAGATAATTGTTTATATTGCTGCATATGACAGGGAAGGCCGAATGGTAAGAAATGGTAAGGTGAACTCAATTGTTCATGCATATGACACTCTTGAGCTGACACGGAGATTACTTTCTTTATATTGCCATGTAACTGATCCTAAGGCAAAAGAATAGAAAGACAACGGAACTAGTCGGTGCACATAACTAATGAACGTGCTTGTTTTGTGGCGTGGGCGAGAGGCCTCCCCACCAGTGCATTCAATGTACTGATACCCAACCAGTCTGAATGCAGGGTGCAGGGGGAACTCGTACGGATTCGGAGATCGCTTAACGCAATGGGGCGCCGGACCGCACTTGGCGTCTTGGAGCGTGGCGCACGGACCTGGAGCTCGCATATATGAGACATAATGTATGGGAATATCATCATCCAGATCGTTTGTATTGGTTCCAAGCCTAAGGGCATATTCAATGTAAGAGAGAGAGAGAGAGCATGAGCGATTTGTAATCTCGGCTTAGCACCGCTTGTAATCTTTACTTCATATCAATAAAGAGCTTAATTTGGATTCAATACTTGTGTTCATTTTATGTTTCCGCTATGACGACTCTGTGAACTAGTTATCAACGGCCGTTTCGGTATTTGCCTTGCGCGGGCGCAACCCCATGCTCGCGCGGCATCGCGTCTCGATGGAAACGTACGTTCCGCGGGAGCGCTGGCGCGGTGATTCGTGCCTAGCGGGGACGGCCAATTCCGGCGGAAGATCGGGGCGTGACACTGTCGTCTCCCGTTATCATAATGTCATCAACATAGACACCAAGAAGCATCCTTCCAGCTGATGTCTGTCGATAAAATAGTAAAATACTAAATGATCCTTCTTCGATTGACACATGCCAAACCGAGTAACAATAAGTGTAAATCGACCAAACCATGCACGAGGTGATTGTTTGAGACCATAGAAGACCTTCCTCAAATGTCACGTCCTGACTCCGTAAAGTCGATAATCATCCACCGGACGTTATGCCGTGAGTGCCTAGGTTGCGCAACCCATAAGACAAGAACGTGTATTTTTGGTAATTCGTTTGAAACACAGGGTATAAATCACATAACAGCAGAAATATTAAGACGTATCATTTGAATAGAAAGAAACGACTTTTCATTCAAAACTTGAAATATGTTACATTGATATGAAGTACATTGCTTATGTCGTATCGGCTACATTGCTTGAAATAACAAAAAGAACAAACAAGCTGCCATGAATAATACTTGTCTCATACATTACACCCTTCGTATAGATTATTACAAAACGCCTTCAAAATGAATTAGGCTTCATCTATACTTCAAAATAGAAAGAGCTTCAAGTCGTCTCTTCGTTCTTCAGGTTCAGCTTAGTACCGTGCGCCCTCCGCGTTCCTGATACCTAAGATGTTGGGTATCAGTATGCAACGTGTACTGGTGAGCGGGACGAGCTCACTCACCTAAACCGATGCTGCTTATTAAAGGGACACATGTATTGAATGTTATCTTGCTATCATGAACTAGAGTGAATTTGCAGTTCATATAATAGGCACATTTGAAAGCAGTAAGTTCAATTTATAACGCACGCAACGGTGATAGCTTATTCACCCGACGCACGCGTCCCTGCATTGAAACATAGAATACTTGCCCCCTGCATAAGACAATACGTTAGCATACGTTTCATCTTATATGCGGTCATTAGTGATAATCAACACCATGAAGGACTTATTCTTGACATTACGGCACGCCCTATCAGCCTGGATAGCAAGTCCCGCTGAAGGTCTCGTAATGCCCGTGCCGAAGCGCGTTTCTTAATTTCCTCCTAGGATAATTCGGTTCCGGTGTCCCGGATACCGTTTCAAGAAAACATCTTACCTTGTGCACAAGTTGTCCATGACCATGCGAATGAATGAAACAGTTTATTTATGAAAGACATGCATGACACAGAACAGAATTAAGCAATATTGTTTATGTACTCATGCGATAGATTCAATCTTTCCTCCAAGTCGTATGTTCCGATTTGGCAAACCTGTAGGCGCCAAATACTCCAAGGCACCATGCAAAAATCAATTCTTGAGATATTATATCTCGTCTTGAGATACCATCGTATCCCGTCTTGACAGTTCAGTGGTTTAGAACAACAACTACCGGCTCCGCGTACGAAGCTTATGTTATAGGTTGCGCGCATAGATACGCTCGACGATTACAGTTATCCCATGTTCTATTTCTTAGTGGTAAGCATGCATTGTGGCTAACATTTATATTTACATTCAAACGAACATCATCGATATGAACGTATTCGAGGCAAAGTATGTGTTTACGCGACCGAGTAGAGAAGAAGGGACTGAACCACCCATCGATTAGAGAATGTGCCGAGGAAGGAGACTCGCTTTGTTACGATCAAACGTCAACTACTCGCGTTCCTGCAATGGCACCAGCATCGTGTTAGAATCCGTTCTCAATCCGTCCTAGCGAATTCCTTAGAAAACGAAAGCAGAAAATGACGCAAAAATACTTCATCCAAAATCTCGCAACGAATGTTCATGAAAAGCAACAGCTGACCGGTCCCGTCGAAGGGACTCTTATATGGAGCTCACTCGCCGAGACGCAATCTACTATATCTTGGACTTATTCCAACAGAAGGCAAACCATGAGTTGGAATGATTCTCTTTTATTTGTCCGAACAGAGTCAATGCCGAAAGGGTCATTTTATATTAAGTTTAAATTGAGTCAAACTAGCCACAAGCCTTTACGTAGTGCGTCTCCCGGTCGGAACGGGGACGGGGCACTACATAATATACCACCAAGAAAAAGTTTCGTCCCGAAACTTAAGAACAAGGGTCCTACCACCGACTCGACGAATAACGAAGGGTACTTCTCCTTCATCTCCGCCTCCATTTTCCATGTCGATTCTTCGACCGAATGGTTCCGCCACTGCACGCGAACCAAGAGTACCGAACGATTCCGCAGAACCTTCTCCTTGCGGTCCAAAATTTGCACAGATTCCTCCGAGTATGACAAGTCTACGCGCAGCACCAGTTGATCGAAGTTAACCATGTGACTTTGGTCGTGCACGTACTTCCAAAGTTGAGAAACGTGGAAGACATCGTGCACCTCCGCCAAGGTCGGGAGTAGTGCAATACGATAAGCTACCGCTGCCACTCTCTCGAGGATCTCGAAGGGACCAACAAACATTGGACTTAGCTTGCCTTTGACCCCGAACTGCATTACACGCCGCATCGGTGTAACCTTTAAGAATACGTGGTCCCCGACTATGAATTCTAATGGTCGTCGATGGGTATCTTCGTAACACTTCTGACGACTGTGTGATGCGAAGTGTCTCAAATAATGTGGACCTTCTCGACGGCCTGCTCAACTGAATGCTCAACTAATAACTATTGTGCCCATCTGAATGCTTCATATTGTGCCTATCTGAATGCTCAACTAATAACTATTGTTATACGCAAATTCCGCTAATGGCTAGCGCGTGTCCCAACTAGTTTTCAAGTCTATAGCACACAGCCGCAACATATCTTCAAGCATTTGGTTCACCCTCTCCGTCTAACCATTTGTTTGAGGATGATATACGGTACTAAAATTCAACTTTGTTCCCATTGCAAATTGTAGGCTCGTCCAGAAACGCGACAAGAATCGCTCGTCTCTGTCCGAAACGATTGCGGCGGGTACCCCGTGTAGTCAAACAATCTCGTCAATGTAAATATGTGCTAACCGATCGACGCTCCATGTTACTTTGATCGCGATGAAATGTGCGAACTTGGTCAATCTATCAACAATGACCCAAATCGCATCATTCCCCCACGGCGTTTTCGAAAAACCGACGATGAAGTCCATTGCGATATTATCCTATTTTCACTCGGGAATAGCGAAGTTCTGCAACTCCTGGCCTGGCCTCTGATGTTCGGCCTTAACTTGTTGACAAGCCATACACTGTGATACAAAGGTTGCTGCATCCCGTTTCATGTCGTGCCACCAAAAAGTTGTGTGCAAGTCCTTATACATCTTGGTGCTCCCCGGATGTAAAGAATACTTCGCATAGTAGGCTTCCGACATTATTTCTCCTCTGAGTTCAAGATCGTTAAGAAAACACAATCTTCCCTTCACTTGCAACGTTCCACTCGCGTCTTTCGCGATGTCGGTCACCTTTCCTGTCGAAATCAGCTCGTGCATCTTCTTCAGAAACAGGTCGCCCTTCTGAGCGGACTTTATCTTTTTCCGCAAACTCGGTTCAAGTTGTAGTTGAGCCAGCTGCGCCCCTTGGCCTTGAACACTGAGTTCGATGCTCATTGCCTCTAGATCTCGTAGTACTCTGCCGTCTATTGATAGGGAACACACAAACTTCCGACTCAAAGCATCCGCTAGCACATTTCTTTTGTCCGGTTTGTAAGCGATCGTCAAGTCATAGTCCTTTATGAGTTCCAACCAACATCTCTGCCGCAAGTTCAATTCCCGTTAGGTGAAAAGGTACTTGAGGCTCTTGTGATCCGAGCAGATTTTGCATACAATACCGTAAAGGTGTGGCCACAATTTCAGCGCGAACACAATCGTCGCCAATTCCAGGTCATGCGTTGGATAATTCTTCTCGTGCAGCTTCAACTGCCTCGAAGCGTAAGAGATCACCTTATCCCGTTGCATTAGAACGCACCACTCAGCCGAGTCCCGATGCATCGCTGTAAATCTGAAACCCTTCAAGCCCTTCCGGAAGCACAAGGATCGAAGCTGAGACGAGCCATTTCTTTAATTCCTGGAAGCTAGTTTCACAGTCGCTGCTCCATACAAATGATATTCCCTTCTAGGTGAGGCGAGTCAGCGGTGATGCCACTCTCGAAAAGTTCTTTACGAACATGCGGTAATAGCCTGCCAAACCTAGAAAACTTCGAATCTCGCTTGCCGACATAGGCTGCCTCCAGTCTACTATCGCTTCAATTTTATTTGGGTCCACCGAAACGCCTTCTGCCGAGATAACGTGTCCTAGGAATGACACGCTACTCATCCAGAATTCACGCTTAGTTTGGCAAACAACTGAAGCTCGCGCAAGGTTTGCAGCACGGTCTTCAAGTGTTCCACGTGCTCTTCCCTGCTCTTTGAATATATAAGGATATCGTCGATGAACACGACCACGAATTTGTCTATGAAGGGTCGGAAGACTCTGTCCATCATATCCATGAATGTTGTCGGAGCGTTCGTCAA
This sequence comes from Iris macrosiphon, assembly GCA_036927795.1. Taxonomy (NCBI): domain Eukaryota; kingdom Viridiplantae; phylum Streptophyta; class Magnoliopsida; order Asparagales; family Iridaceae; genus Iris; species Iris macrosiphon. The sequence goes on along the minus strand of JAYESA010000001.1, from coordinate 19,364,537 downwards.
ACCAAACAGCATCACTAGGAATTCGTAATGTCCGTATCTGGTTCGAAGTGCTGACTTCGCACATCTTCAGGCTTAATCTTTAACTGGTGATAGCCCGACCGGAGATCAATCTTGGAGAACACCGTTGCTCCTTGAAGTTGATCGAACTGGTCGTCTATCCGAGGCAAGGGATACTGATTTCGTACCGTGGCTTGTTTAGTTCCCGATAGTCAATGCATAGCCGCATTGATCCGTCCTTTTTTCGAACAGTACCAGAGCGCCCCAAGAAGAAACGCTCGGACGGATGTAATCTCGATCTAACAATTCTTGTAACTGTACCTTGAGTTCGTTTAATTCTGCAGGCGTTATCCTGCACGGTGCCTCTGATATCAGTCGCGTATCCGGAAATGTGTCGATAGTGAACTCTATCTTCCGATCCGGTGGCATTCCGGGTAGCTCGTCTGGAAACACATCGAGAAATTCTGCCACGACGTCAGTCTAAGCCGCGTCTGCACCTTCCTTACAAGTGTCTCTAACCGAAGCCAAGTACCATTCACAGCCAGAATACATCAAGCACCTTGCCGTCACCGATGATACTATCATTGTTGTCTTTGACGCCGAGCCGCACGAATACGAGAACTATGTTTCGCCAGGAAAACGGAACACAACTTTCTTCTCTGCGCAACCGATCGTGGCATGGCATGCACCTAACCAATCCATGCCTAGGATTATATCGTACTTCGTGATGTCTAATACGATGACATCCAATTATAGCTTCTTTCCTCCGATGCAGAGAAAATCGTTCCTACAAATTAAACTTGCAGGCATGTCTATTCCCAATAAGGTACTAACACAAAGGTTCATATCTAACGATGTCGTAGCTAATTTACTTTAGCAAATTCAGCAGATAAAACTATTCGTTGCACCCGAATCGAAAAGTACTCTAGCAGGTATATCTTTGTATAGTAATATATTACAACCGTGTCGGAAGCGAACGCTTCCTCTTGAGTCAATGCATAGACTCTGCCTCGCGCTCCCGGACGCTGATTTTGTGGGTTCACCGGCGCCGCATTCGCGCCATGAAGTGGATGTCAACCGTTCTTATTTGGGAAGTTTCACGGAGGGTTTTGGTTCGAAACATTCCTCGGAGGATTTTGATTCAGAAGGTTCCTCAAAGGATTTTGACGCACTTCAATCGTTTGTCCCGTGGTCCATGCGACCACAGCTAAAGCATCCTACTGTACGGCACTCGCTTGTCTTGTGCCCGTCTCTACCGCATCTATTGCAATGTCCCCCGTAGTAGGGACGCTTGAATCCACTGGGTCCGCCAGCATCGTTAGGATGCTTGTTGAAAGTGTTGCGGACGACCTGTCCCGACTTCTGTGAACTGCGACCAAAGATTAGCTCGCTGTTCAGGGCATACTCATAGCACTCTCGGTAGGTCTCCCACCTTTGGTTCATAACGTCACGACGAAGATCGTCATTGAGGCCCAGTTGGAAACGATGGCACCACGACTGTCTATCTGGTAGAAAGGCCCCGGAAAACTTTGCAAGCTTCGCGAAGGCCGAGTCGTATTCGTCCACTGACATATTGCCTTGTCTCAGTGCGGAGAACTCGCCCTCCTTTTGTTGTCGCACTATTCTGGAAATGTACTGCTCGAGGAAGGCGTCCTTGAACATTTCCCAAGAGATTTTGCAGTTTGGATTGGCATCGTAGATCCCTTGCTTGGTGGCCTCCCACAAGTCGTGCGCCCTCAGCTCTAACTACACTGTTGCGCACGCTACTCGCTTTGACCCTTTGATGCCGATTAGGTTGAATAACTTTTCCAGCTTAGCTATCCATCCCATTACCACGTCGGTCTCGGTCCTCCCAGTAAACGTTGACGGGTGCATCTTCGTGAACTCTCCCGCCTTGTAAGAAGCCGACCTGCCTGAGAGCTGGGTCTCTTCTTCTTCGTCGTCTTCCGCCGCCACGATTCGTGGCTTTGGCGCCACCGCAGTCGCATTGTTGTTGGGCACCAACGATGTTATCTGCATCATTATGTCCAGATGTTTCTATTGTACACCAAATTGGGCTTGGATCTGTACTTGTTGGTCCGTCGCTTGCCTCTGTTGCACTTCCATCAAATGCAGCATCCTTCCCGTCACATCGCTTGAACCCTCCCCTCCGGACTCTCCCGAGCTTTCTGTGTCGTTCGGGATAACCGAAGCACTGCTTGCAGCAACAGTGTTGTTCTTCTTAGCCATCGCTGCAAAAGAGAGTAAACCCGTTAGTACTTCATAAAATATTTACGAATTTACTATATGGGACTATTATTTCATGCAACAGCATGCATCGAAAGCATTCCTTCGAGAAATCGCATCAAAACCTCAAAAAAACATTTTCGAAAAATCCGAGGAAGTGAACCTAGTGCTCTGATACCACTTGTCACGTCCCAACTCCGTAAAATCGATAATCGTCCCCCGGACGTGTTGCCGTGCGTGCCTAGGTTGTGCAACGCACAAGACAAGAACGGGTATTTTTGATAATTTGTTTGAAACACCGAGTATATAAGTCACATTGCAGCAGAAATATTAAGACGCATCATTTGTATAACACCACGTTCCGCTCACGCTGACTGTCGATTCAAACGGCAAAAGTGCAATGTCTCGACCCGTTTTGCTCAGCAAGAATACTCGTTTGAGGCAAAAACTTTCCAGATTTGTCCCATACAGGAGTTCCGGCTTAGGCTTTCAGAGGCTCGCTCGGAGTATCGCTAGACCGAGGCAAATCATCGCTAAGATGGGTGGCTACGGTGAACTTGTCTTTACTTAGCCAGCACACTTAAAATATAGACGTTTCATGCTAGTCGCTAGGTGAATCACCCCCTGTATGCTAATAAGAATACAACGCACCTAGCTAAGGGAATAATCCCAACTTGTATTGCTTGTGCATGGAAATGAAACATTGCTTATAATCAGACCCTTTCATGCTACCTTTGCCTTGTGCAACTTGACCCCGCTATGCCTTGAGTAAGAACGATATACATATATCCTTCGGAGTGCACTGCTTCATTGCGACACTGCACGACCTTAGATCATGTCGCTCGGTAAGTCCCTTTACAGTTTCACTCCTCGACTTACCTTTGGGACCGAGCTAACGTGAATGCTTGTGGTCATACAAATGCATGCTTGCTTGCTTATATGTTAACTTGTAATGTTGTCTCGACTCAATGTTGCCACACGAAACTTATGCCACAATCAAGTAACACGATCGCGTAACATGCATGCATCGAGTCAGCCAGAAGACTATCGAATAGTCCTTTTGTGCAAATTGAACCTGCAAGTATCCGGGACCGTAAGGTCACCAAGGCAATCTTCGAACCAGGGGCATGCATCAAGGCAAGTTGAATCAATGAATGTAAATCATGTCAAGTTCACATCTGAACGAGAATCATGTCAAGTAAATCAAGTATCACCGCTCGTGGAGCAATACTCGTTCAGAGCAAAAATACCTCTTGTACTCGTGTTATGGATTGTCTTGTAAATAGATGAAAATTTGGAAGACCCAGACTTGCATGTCATGAACAACTCGTGCACGAGGTATTCTCATTCCTCGAACGATCAGCAGGGCACCGTCATCGTACCGGCCTAGGAGGAATGCATGGTGTATTGCACAGGGCAAAGACGGGGCGTAGTATGCTCCAGCCGTCTTTGTCGGATAGCAATACACGAGGTATTCGGCCTTGGTAAACGCATACTACCTTGGACACTCCGTCTACCCAGTAGTCTCCTTGTTCTGGCGGGATGGCATGCAACGGCTCTCCTATATCACCGTTCGCCCAAGAACGCTTGTCTTGTACATAGCGCTGCACCTCATTCCGCAATTGAGACTACAAAATCATTGGTCCTTTATGGCTATGCCAACGACTCATGTTCATATAGATAAGTCATCCTCGCTTAGCGGCAATCCGCGTGCGAGTCATTGCATCGCATCGAGAATAACTGAACACCTGAACGATCATGGTAAAACATCACTTGTGTATAAAGAGCACTTGAGCATCTTATGCAATCCACCTGATATTCGTGTAACTCGTGCACCCGTAGCGTAATCTCGCTAACAACACAGTGTTTGCATATGCTATTGTCTTGGTTTTCATTATAAATGCTCGTGCTTGAATTAACTTGGTTTGCCTTGGACTGGGAAGGACAAATGGTAAGTTGGTAAGTCACGCCGAGTTTCCTCTTATGTCGCACGGCGTACTGCAACACGAGTTAGGCTATTCAATCTTTGCCATGAAACTGATCCTAAGGCAACTAGAAAGACAACATAATTGTTGGTGCACGGAACCTATATTACGTGTTTGGATTTGTCGAGCGGGCGAGTAGCCTCCCCACCAGTGCATTCATGTACTGATAATCCACCAGATTGTTTGCAGGGTGCGGGAGAACCTCGTTCGGTGCGGATGCCTCCTTCGTGCGTGCTAAGGCATGTAGTTCACTCTGGAGGAGCGTTGCGTCCGGAACTGAAGCACATATACAAGACATAATGTTGGAACATTGCCTATACATCATTCCACAAATGTAGCCACTTGGCACGCTTTTACTGTTTCAGAGAGAGGCTTGAGCGACTTGTAATCTCGGCTATGCGCCGCCTGTAACACTTATTCCAAATCAATAAAGAGTTTGTTTTACTTCAACTTGTGTTATTCAATGCTTCTGCTATTGTCGACTCAGTGAACTTGTTACCAGATCACCTGTGCGTTTATAATTCAGCTGCACTCGGACAATCTGTGCGACTTTGTGGCTTAGACCTCTTACCGCCAGCTAGAACCACGGCCTTTCACGCGCGCGGCTCACGCTCGTGCGACATCACGCCCAGATGGGCCGAAGCGATCGTCCTGCACTCGCGCGGTGATTCTCGCCTAGCGGGGACGACAGATTAGCCTGCGGGAGATCGGGGCGTGACAGATTAGTATCAAAGCTTGGCTATACGCCTTTGGACTTTGTTTCAATTTTCTCAGTTTCGAAAGCTCGTTCGTGGGTTATGTGCACTCTCTCTCTCAATGTCCCAAATGGAATGTTCCAACAAGAGTCTAAATACTATCGAAAAGTGCATTTGAATGATGTGATTGCTTGTATGAAATTGTAATGCGATAGGCCTTTGTGCCAACCTGTGCTCGACTTTGGGAATAGAATCGTGCTAGAATCGCAACTTATGTGCGAATCCGAATAACTATACGTGTTTGCTCAACTGGTTAGTGCAAAATCAAATATTGTCCCGAACGGTTCGCTTTGCACACAGCCTTTCGGCTAAGTTGTGTTGAGTATCGCGCGCCAAGACCCTTTGGTGCAAGCTAAGTTGCAACGAGATTTGGATATCGTTCAGGAATGAGACAAGTCGGACTTAGAATGCCAACCGATGAAAACATTCTCGGATTTATCGCTTAGGCGAATATTGAGAATCGTGCTGGAATTTTGGGAAATAGCTCGGACAGTATTTCATGTCGGAAGATACAAATCGAATATGGATTTAATAGGATAACTCAATTTCGAGTGGTGTATGGATCATTTAGAAAATGTCCAAAGGGATTCATAGGTCTCGTGCGATAAGTTGAACCAGTAAATAAAAATCAATACATTGGTTAAAAAAACTTGTTGGAAACTTGAGGATGGTGCAAGCGATTTCAGATTGAACCAAACCGACTGAACTTGAATACAACACCGCTTGAATAGAAGTTCGCCCGGAATAAATATTGTGATTCGATGAGAGAGATGAACGATAATGGATTTGGCTTGGAGTTTGGAAGAACGATCTTGAAATCAAGTTCAAAACGATAACTCTCGAAATCAGTCCCGACGAGAACGGTTATCCTGCGGGAGCGCCGGCGTGGTGATTTCACGTACGGCGGGGATGATCGAACTCACGAGAACATGTTCGGAGATTATTCCAAACGAACTCGATGAATGGAACGTATCAAAAAAATGGAAGACTTGGGTTTGAATAATTAAAACTAGTTGCTTGAGGAATGAAGGAAGTAGACTATGGAAATTACCGAACGGTAACATTAAAGTTGGATGATTTATGCTAGACGAATTATAATCACTACATGAATGGACATGACTCGATGGGATATATATATATAATTTGGATGGAAAAGTGAAATGATAAGGCGTCTCGATTGTGCCGAAGATAACCATAACGTTCAAATGTTCTTGCCTTATGTGAGCGTAACTCTATGCTCATGCATGCGTCACGCCCGGGTTAGGATGATTATCCAGCGGGAGCGTTGGCGTGGAGATCTTACGTCCAACGGGGGTGATCGAACTTGCGGGAGACCGGAGCGTGACAACTTATGGATCGTCTTAACTTTGGGTTCGACACGATAAGACGAATTTGGGAATGCAAGTGAATCGAAAATGTTACGAGGATAAGTTAGCCTAGAACCTGGAATAAATCACGCTTGATGGTTTCGTGAACGGATACGTGAATCAGGTTGAACAAATTGGAGTTAAACTAAAGGTTTAGAATTAAATATTGGCTTGGTGGACTTGGAATGGATAGGAATACTATCAAAACATGTTTGGAGAGATAGACTATGCAAATTGTAGCGCCCCGTTCCCCCGGTGCGGGGAGCGCGGCTAAGAAACACAGACGGTATCGTTCGATCGGGATAGATTGAATTAAGAACTCGTCCTCGTTATGGATTTGTTTCTTCGGAATCGATTCCCATATTCAGTGGACCGCGTCCCAAGGATCGGCTTAGCGGCAGAGTCAGGAGGGACCTCTCCGCTGCTATCTTTTATTGCCTCGGTTTTCGATGTCGCTTGTTGCTTTCGTACTTTGAGTTGGTTTTGGGATTTGCTTGTTTTCCTTGAACGGTTTCGATGGTTTTCATTGTTTTCGTTCATTGAACTGCATTTCAATTCCGAGATTGGAAAGAGTGGAAGGAGTATTGATCGAGCTGTTCGTGTGCAGGTGAACGAGCAGTAGGCGGCTTGCGAGCGGAGTCGTGAAGCGCCTATTTCCTTCTCCCTTCCAAAACTAAGTGAGTGGCTACCAACCCGATTAGCTAGCCCTGCTTCCAAGCTTCACATCTAAAATCTTGCATTCTTCTTTGCCCCGATCAAACGATACCAAGTAATAATAAAAGAAACCAAGATAAAAGAGAATAGACTTGGTTAATACTGCTTGTCAATCAAACTCGTGAACGGTTACTTACTTGCATGCTTGTTCGCTTGGAATGTTCTATATATGCTTCAATTTTAGTTAGAATTCATCTTCTTCTATGATTGAGCTAAGCACAAATTATTCATGGAGGCTATGCAAAACAAATCATGCAATGTTACTTGTCTTGTTCAACGTGTTGCCTCAACTGCATAAATGTTTAACGTGTTATGAACGATCGATCACGGACAACTTGTGCACAAGGTAAATGGTTCCGCGGATGGTCGCTGGGGCACTGGCACCGATCCGGTGTCACGCCCCGATCTCCCGCAGGCAAATCGACCGTTCCCGCTAGGCGGGAATCACCCTCGCCAGCGCTCCCGCGGAACGATCGCTTAACCCATCCGAGCGTGATGCCGCACGAGCGTGATCCACGGCCGTGCAAGGCCATGGTTCATTGGCTGGCGGCAAGAGTTCTAAGCCACAGAGTCGCACAGATTATCCGAGTGCAGCGGAGTCATGAACGCATAGGCGATCGATAACAGGTTCACTGAGTCGACAATGTAGCGGAAGCATTGAAACACAAGTTGAAGTAAAGCAAGCTCTTTTATTGATTAAACATGTGTTACAGGCGGCGTATAGCCGAGATTACTAGTCGCTCAAGCCACTCTCTGAAACAGTAAAAGCGTGCCAAGTGGCTACAACTGTGGAATGAATGTACAGGCGATGTTCAGGCGATGTTCTCAACATTATGTCTTGTATATGTGCTTCAGTCCCGGACGCACCGTTGCAAGGCTTCAGAGGGAACTCCTGGCCTTAGCACGCACGTTGGAGGCGTCCGCACCGAACGAGGTTCTCCCGCACCTTGCACACAAACTGGTGGATTATCAGTACATTGAATGCACCGGTGGGGAAGCTACTCGCCCGCTCGACAAATCCAAACACGTACTACAGGTTCCGTGCACAACTATTAAGTTATCTTTCTAGTTGTCTTAGGATTCGTTTCATGCAGATATTGAATAGCCTAACGTGTCGGGCAGTGCGCCGTGCGATGTTAGAGGAAACACGGCGAGACTTACCAACTTACCATCTCCTTCCCTGTCCAAGGCAAACATTAAGGCAACTTGTTAATTCGAGCAGAGGCATGTATAAACATTCAGGAGGCAAGCATATGCAAACACGAGGGTCGTTTAAACATGATCGTTCAGGTGTTCAGTTGTTGCGATGCAGTGACTCGCACGCGGATAGCCGCTAAGCGAGGATGACTTATCTATATGAACACGGTCGCTGGCAAAGCCATTATGGACACTAGTCTTAAACGAGAGTAGTTTGCAACGAAAGTACAGTGGGTGTTACAAGCCATCTCGTTTAGTACAGTAGACTATACAGTAAGTTTAGCCATGGAGCGGATGGTATACAGCGAAAGAACGGTAGGTGTTGCACACTATCTCGTCCAGTACAGTTGGCTGAAACAGTGGAGTTCCATCCGGATCGGAGCGGCCCCAGTGCCCCGGAGACCGTCCGTGGAACTATGCCTCGTTTCCGAGTTGTCCGCGACATGCAGGTCATGGTCAGGGTCAGTTTCCCCTTCACTAGATACGCGAGTACTGTAGAACAGGAGTACAGTGGTACAGTGGTACAGTGGTACAGTAGAACAGTAGTACAGTGGTACAGTATTACAGGAGATGTTTGAATCATGATTCTGTACAGTGATTACTTGTCTTGATGCATTCCCCTGGTTCGGGGATGCCTTGGGTGACCTAGCGGTCCCGGATACTTGCAGGAACATTCAGGCACGGAACGACTACGTAGTAGTCTTCCGGGGTTTGGATGAAAATACGGTAACATTCAAGCAGACAAGCATGCGTTTCTAGGAACATAAGCAGGCACGTTGCTCGGGCCCGAAGGTAAGCTGAGAATTGAAACCGTTAAGGGACTTAGCATGCGAGGGTCTGAATATAAGCAGTATTTCAATTTCCATGTTCTAGCAAGCAATACAAGTTGGGTTTATTCCCTTAGTTAGGTGCGTTGGATTTATTAGCATGCAGGGGGTTATTCACCTAGCGACTAGCATGAAAATTCCAGATTTTATGTTTGCTGGCTAAGCAAAGACAAGTTCACCGTAGCCACCCACCTTAGCGATAATTCGCCTCGGTAGAGCGATACGTCTGAGCGAGCCTCTGAAAGTCGTAGTTTAATTCCTGCAGGGGCAAGTCTGGATATCCTTTGCTTCTTGATCGAGGCAAAGCGGGTCGGGACAGCTGCACTATTACCGATTGAGTCGGCAGTCCGTTAGAACGGAACGGGGTGTTACATCCTACCCAACTTAGAAAAAGTCTCGTCCTCGAGACTTACTAAGGACAAGCAGTAATCTAGGGTTGAGGCAATCCTAGAAAAGTCGTTTGTACTTGTTCATTTGGATCTTCACTTGCACAAGCTTCAACATCAGCATATCGCTTAGACTGGATCGTGCGCACTTTCGAAGGGCCCCTCTAGCGTGAACACGTCAACCAGCTCAGTGATAGCGAAGTCTTAGCACTCGAGTTTCACCTTTTCTAAGTCTTGGATGGTGCACTAGTTCAAGGCGTCCCTCGAATAGATACATTCAACCAAACTTAGAGTTAGTGAAAATCGGACAAGCTACTAGCGATACTCTCAAGGGTTCGCACAGGTTGGCACAAAGGCCACTCGCAGCATACACCCAGACAAGCAAGCATATCATTCAAAACGCATTTTGAAAGTATTTAGACTTATTGTTGGAACATCCCATCGAGGCATTGAGAGAGAGCGTGCACATAACCCACAAACGAGCTTTCGAAACAGAGATATCGAATTGAAGGCCAAAGGCGTAGAAGCCAGGCTCAGATACCATTCTGTCACGCCCCGATCTCCCGCAGGCAAATCGACCGTTCCCGCTAGGCGGGAATCACCCTCGCCAGCGCTCCCGCGGAACGATCGCTTAACCCATCCGAGCGTGATGCCGCACGAGCGTGATCCACGCCCGTGCAAGGCCATGGTTCATTGGCTGGCGGCAAGAGTTCTAAGCCACAGAGTCGCACAGATTATCCGAGTGCAGCGGAGTCATGAACGCATAGGCGATCGATAACAGGTTCACTGAGTCGACAATGTAGCGGAAGCATTGAAACACAAGTTGAAGTAAAGCAAGCTCTTTTATTGATTAAACATGTGTTACAGGCGGCGTATAGCCGAGATTACTAGTCGCTCAAGCCTCTCTCTGAAATAGTAAAAGCGTGCCAAGTGGCTACAACTGTGGAATGAATGTACAGGCGATGTTCAGGCGATGTTCTCAACATTATGTCTTGTATATGTGCTTCAGTCCCGGACGCACCGTTGCAAGGCTTCAGAGGGAACTCCTGGCCTTAGCACGCACGTTGGAGGCGTCCGCACCGAACGAGGTTCTCCCGCACCCTGCACACAAACTGGTGGATTATCAGTACATTGAATGCACTGGTGGGGAAGCTACTCGCCCGCTCGACAAATCCAAACACGTACTACAGGTTCCGTGCACAACTATTAAGTTATCTTTCTAGTTGCCTTAGGATTCGTTTCATGCAGATATTGAATAGCCTAACGTGTCGGGCAGTGCGCCGTGCGATGTTAGAGGAAACACGGCGAGACTTACCAACTTACCATCTCCTTCCCTGTCCAAGGCAAACATTAAGGCAACTTGTTAATTCGAGCAGAGGCATGTATAAACATTCAGGAGGCAAGCATATGCAAACACGAGGGTCGTTTAAACATGATCGTTCAGGTGTTCAGTTGTTGCGATGCAGTGACTCGCACGCGGATAGCCGCTAAGCGAGGATGACTTAGCTATATGCAGGGCGGTCCCCGAGTATCTCAGGATCGGCAGCTGGTGGAACAGCATACCAATGACTCATTTCTCTGATGCTAATGGCAGCTGTGACCCATGGTGGTTATAACGCATGCAGTTCAGCTCTCCACCAAAAGCCATTGTCCGACCGCGTGCGAATGCATGGAACACTATCAAATAAACTCTAGTATGCAGACGAGACGAACCATCAGAATACACTCAATGTTGCGGGGCAAATCCGACTTATCTCTTGAACACGTTCAGGCACATTATGGTTCTCTCGAAGCATAGACGATAGTGAACATGTTCATGCACTCTAAGCAGGCGATCTGGATTCTCGTTAGCAGACTTATTGTTTCAAAGACAAGCTAGGTGAGTTCGTTCATTAACATGCTAGGCAGGTTCTATCATTCTCTTAAGAAAATATTGCAAGCAAAAACACAGGTTATTATTAAGGCGTGCAAGAATCAGAGAACGAAGTTCTGCCCACTCACCTTGATACATAACGCCGGCGCGGAGCGGGGCGTTACATACTTACCAACCAACAAAAAGTTTCGTCCTCGAAACTTCAAGGATAAACTTCTCGATATCCCGAGTAGCGATAGTGCCGTCCCTCGCCGTACTCAATCGAAACAATCAAGCAATTCAAGTTCAGGAACATTTTTGCACTTTGAGAATATCTATGGACTTATTGTATGGAACGCTCTTTGCAAAACCATATCGATAATATCTCAGAGTCATAGCAACGGTTTGGGCCAAAGAATCGATTCCGCTCTGATACCATTTTGTCACGCCCCGGCCCCGCCCGGGCCGCCGCTCCGCCCTGCCCCGCCCCGTGCGGCCGGGAATTAACGAACCGGGCACGAATCACCGTGCCTCGGCGCGCCGGACGCGAATCACCGCGCCCGTCCCGCGGGTGCGAGGGAGGAAGGGAGCCAAGCGAATGGCCCGAGTCGAGCTTTCGGGGGACGTGATGCCGCACGGGCCTGGGGTTGCGCCCGTGCAAGGCCAATCGTTTAAGTTGATAGTTGGCTATCATCGCATCAATCGAGTAAGCAGCGGAAAGGGGCTTGTTGCAATGCAATGCATTAGCCAACTGAGTGTTCGAGACAATCGAGGCAACTTGGGTTTCCTTTAGCAAAGGCACACGTTCGTTCCATACATTATGCCCCCTTATACGATAGCATTCTCGGGGCAACAATCGAAACCAGGATTCCGGGTCTTCGGGACTGTGGCACGCCTATCGCTTCCTCGGACGATCCAGTACCTGCGAGCAAGTAAACTGTTGGTGGGTCAGCACTTTATACAAGTACTGGTGAGATAAATCCCGGCCGCACGGGGCAGGGCAGGGCAGGGCAGGGCGGAGCGACGGCCCGGGCGGGTCCGGGGCGTGACATCCGGTCCGGGCGGAACTTAACGTTTAGTCTCACGTGATTGACGGGATGCTTGCAGCGCACCACGTGCTTTCGTTGCAAACATCCTCGCCAATGACTATTGTCCATAACGGCTTCTGGCCAGTGATCCCAACGCGTATATTTAAACCTGTTGCAAACTAACTTGTGTCTTCGTGGCAGGGAAGGCATGGTAAGTATTGTGCAGGTAATTCAGACGGGCAGGTAAATCCACCGAACGGTGGCAAGTTCATTTCAGTAAATTTCTATATGCTGCTTACTTGTAAATGAACTAAGGCAAGATAGAAACCCACAAATATGCATGCTTCATTAAAACGTGTTGATTGGTATAGTTCGGTTAGCTCGCCTTCACCAGTATGTTTCGACATGCTGACCCTCGTTGAAACAGGTTCTCCGCACTAAGGCGAACCGAGCGAGGAGTCGAAGTCGTCTTCCCGATCCAGTTCATGATCATGTAACGAAACTTATAGAAATTTACAACAGAACGAGAATCAGGTAACATGATCATGTAACGTGAAACTTATAGAAATGTTGCCTCGACTTAATGTTGTCACACGAAACTTATGCCACAATCAAGTAACATGATCATGTAACGTGCATGCATCGAGTCAGCCAGAAGACTATTGAATAGTCCTTTTGTGCAAATTGAACCTGCAAGTATCCGGGACCATAAGATCACCAAGGCAATCCCCGAACCAGGGGCATGCATCAAGGTAAGTTGAATCAATGAATGTAAGTCATGTCTGTAACGCCCCGCAACCGTACGGTGCGTTACGCTGAGTCGGATTGAATGAAACAAATGCTGGTTCCATTTGATTTGTTGGATTTTGGGAATAAGTATTGATTGAGTTGTTTCATGTGCAGATGGCTAGCGGGTTCGATGGAAATCAGGTGTTCGTTCAGAGCAGTACTGAGATAGCTGAGTTGGAATGATAATGCCATCTTCCTTAGTCCGATCGGTCGGATGATTTGTAGAGCACGGCCTGCTCGCACGGTCATACCAGTTGAGTAGATCGCGCTTGCATCGGACCACGGGTTCAAGGGATTGGCCGTATCGGCAGGACAGGATGCCTAACGGGATCAAACATTGTGAGTGGGCTCTTTTCCTTCTCCTCTACTCCTTCATGCCTAATAATATGGAAACACGTAAAAGGCTTGAAACACTTGGGCTGAAACATTGGGAATCACTACACTGAGGCGTGCATAGAGTGTACGCCATTGGCTTGGTAGGATTGTGGCTTGATATGGTTTACGCGTTGGATAGTTGGAGCTAGAGTTGGAATATTACATTTGAGGCAGTTGGTTGAATACTTGGGATTATGCTTGGACAGCTGGAATGATGCATTGAGTCATTGGGAACATTGGGATTTGGGCGAGCGAGCGTGCATCCGTGCACGGGTATCACTTGGTCGCTTTGTCTTACAAAGCGAGCAGTTGTGGTTCGAAACCGAACAACTGCATCGGCGAGGGTGTTGTGCCGCTTGATGGGGCATCGTGCCACGAATGGGGCATTGTGCCACTGAAACGGCATTGTGCCATGGGTTAGCTTTGAGCATGGGTGTTGCACCATTGGAAACACTGTGTTGAGAAGAGGCATTGTGCCTATGGGAATAACTTGTGAATGGTGCCTTGGGCTATATGTTGGAAGAATGGTTATGGATGTTTTGGTTGGATTATTGGTGGAACGAGTCTAGGATCGCTTGGTAAGGCGAGAATATTCGATCCTCTCGTCATACCTACTTGGTGTCTGCATGTCACGGACAACCTGTATTGCACAGGGTTTGGTCTCCTCGAACGGGAAGGCTCCGGGGCACCGGGACCGTTCGGCCATGGAGGAGACAATTGGGTAACGCGTCTTGGGCGCGGTGCCAGCGGTTGGAATCGATCCAGGTGGGTTAGCTAGTTAGCGCTGTTTCGAGGAGAACCGCATTTGATCAGTCCGATCAAAGTCCTTTATGGCTTGGCCAGTGACTTCATATAGTATAGTGTTGGCTTGCTTTTCTTTTGTTGGTTTGGCTTTCGTGTAGACGCGGCCACCTTGCCTCGGCAAGAGTATGCACTGTGAGATTTGGATTGTAAGTGTTGGTTGAGATGGATATTGAGGCTTGGTTGATGGTTCGACATGTTATCGTGTTGCTTGGACTTGAGCAGGACGGTTTGCATGCTAGTTTTCCTCGAGTTGCTTATATATTTGCTTGTCGTTTGGTTTGAGTTGAGTGCTTGCATGCTTAAACTGCTTTACAGCTTTCCTTAACATGTCATCCCTATGCCATGAAATGAATATAGGATTCAACTAGAAAGAACACCATATAACTGTTTGCATTCACTATTTTACTTAGTGTCGGCTTAGGCGAGTAGGTTACCCCGTTCACCAGTACGGTTGTGTACTGACCCACGTTTGTGGGCAATATTTCAGGTACGCAGGCGTAGTGGCGCTGCTTGGATATACGGGACATGATGTATGAACTGTAAGTACCTTTGTGGGCTAGAGAAAAGAGCAAGAGTATTTCATCGCCTTCGTGGCATCGCCTTCGTGGCCTTGTGTCTTCGATGAGGCATTTCATTTGACCCTATCGTGAGCTTCGCTGTGTATTACTCTGATTGTGTGCTTGGTACACAATACTTGACTTCCGCTGCAACTTGGTTGTTTCAATGATAACATTTGGTGTTTGACAACATTGCCTTGTACGAGCGCAACTCCAGGCTCGTACGGCATCACGTCCCGATGAGAACGATGGTCCTGCGGGAGAGCTGTAAACGTGGTGATTCACGTTCAGCGGGGACTATCGAGCTTGCGGGAGATTGGGGCGTGAGAGATTGGTATCAGAGCGCCTGGTTCATTTTCTCGGACTTGGTCCTTCGCTTCATCACAAACTCTAAATAGCTTCCGCGTGTCGTCTAGCTCTTGACTCTACTCGGTGCCGCATCGGATGTTTCATGCAATAAGTCTATTTATTGCTAGTTGTGGCTGCATATTATTCTTTGTTGGGTTGCCTTGGTTGGTTTTCGTAGGATCGCTTAGTCTCGTTAGGCGTTGTTGCATTTGTGCAACAAGTGTGGGCTTTCGTTGGGTTGGCTTGGCTTATCGTTCTGGGAGTTTCTGATTGCCTCAGTGGATCAGTTGGTTGGCATACGAGATTTGGTTATGCGGCATGTTGTGAGTAGAAGCATTTGATGAGAATGGATCGTTGCACGAGTTGCTCGTGTAGCGACTGTGTTGGATAGAAGTTAGAATTTTGGCTGTGGCGCATCGGTTGAGCATGTTTGAGTTTGGCTCGGGAATATCAGAATAGTTGGCACGAGTTGCTCGTATAACAAATGTGTGGAACCATTGAGTATTGGGTTGGATTACTTGGAAGAGAGATCGTTGCACGGGTTGCTCGTGTTGCGAAAGTATCAGACGGCTTTGAGAATAGCTGGAAGTATTGTGAATGGGATATGGCACGAGTTGCATAGTGAGATTTATGGAAACAGTTGGATAATTCAAGCATTGCCTGAGTTTTGTGTCAGACTTGAGTTGAGAAAGGCATAATCAGATATTTTGGATGGTTCGGACGGATCTTGGATCCAGTGCAAGAAAATCGTAATGCGAGTAGCGACTCGATTTGGAGTGGTATATGGAATACCACATTGTGAGCAAGGCATTGGAATACTTAAGTTGGACATCAATGGGAATTGCCTGAACAGACTCGGATATTTGGAAATATAATTTGGTTGGTGCACGTTGGTTAAGTTGGGAAGAATAAAACTGGAGCAAGTGAATATTGGGTTGAGCATGAGGAACAAACAGATGGGTGACGCTTGAGCGAAGCGATTGGTTAATTGAAGGATAGCGAGCACGGACTATGATTTTGGGCAACACATTTGAGCTGTTGGTTGAGCAATGAAACACGATCTTGTCTTGGAGGGACAATGCGATGGACTTGAACGGACTGGAAGGATTTTGGATATTGCTGCTCGAGAAGTCGACTCAGGTTTAGCGAAGTGGAATTTTGGGCAAGATATTGCAACAATGGTAGACGGATCCTCCGGAAGACGTGGACGGATTGAGGCAACAACTAAAGACAAGAATTTGTGGCGGACAGACTTTTGAAGATAGCTAAACGTGGGAGCAACGTCGGAGCAAATCACTATGCGGTTTGAGCAAGTTGGACGTGCATTGTAGAATGCGGCAAAGGGATAAGAACTGGAGCAAGTCTTGAGTTTCGGAAATCATTGCAGTAGTAGTGCGAGAAGACAAACATGGCAGTTCGGAAAATTTGATGGATTCAGGGCATAACGACGGATTGATGGAAGACGGTTTCAAACGAGCACAGTTCTCGAATTGTGGCTTGGATAGATAGCAAGACTCTAGGTGGTTAAGCAGCATTAGTTGACAGATCAGCAGAGGTAGTGCATGAGTTCTCGGATTCGGAAGTTCGCTCGGATGGAATGGTTGGATTTTGATTCGGATTTGCAGATGAGATATAGCATGGTTCATAGTAACTGTCCATCGTGATGATTACAATTATCGAGCGTAGCTTCGGGACAGCTGACCCTAGCGACTTGTCCGCCAGATCGGAGATTGAATATGGTAAACCCATAGAACGACCCTTGAGGCGGCGTATTTGGGAATGCGTCGAGGGCAGATGTGAGCAATGAGATTTGGCTTATTGACTGAGTGTTGGATTTGAGAGACTCTTGGGATGCAGCCAGAAGATCGAAGCGATGGTGGAAGTAGCCTTGTCAACTGATGAGATTCAGAGTCGCAGATTTTTATCGATGGCATCGCCTCTGACTCATCGTGCCCTGGAAGGGAATAGCATTCATATGAATTGACGACTGTGAAACTAGCTCGTGAAGTTAAAGCAGCGGCTCGTTCAGATCAAATCTTTGCGAATACTGGAAGGGACAGATGCTCGTTCAGAAGGCAAAGGTGATATCCTATGCTTCGAGGCAGTGGAAGCAGCGCGAAGAACTATTCCATGCGCAACCTAGGAATTGTGGCGAGTGTGTCCACGTTGAAATCGTGGCGACACTATCCCTTTGGCGTGGCAGCGAGGTCTTCGTGGATCACACAAACCTCAATATAGATGTTCACCCTGTGAGGTATTGAGATTGAGGAAGAGGTGTTGGACTGAGCTGATGAAAGCAAAGTTGATATTTGGGTAAGTCGCCTAGATGGGGTAGTATCATTTGAGTTGATCGTTCGGTGCATGAGATATATTTGGAGATGTTGCTAGTGCGGATTCAGAAATAGTTGGATGGATTGAGTTGGAACTCGGACTGATTGATCGGTGGAAAATCATCATATTGAAAATAGTGCTCAAGCGAATATGTTGGAATGGAAATCAGGTTTGGTTCAATTGGGAGTAAAGCAAATGGATGCCTCGGACATAAAGATACCCTTGTAACTTATCCAAATTCGCTATCGCAAAGCTCGGCTGAAATACATGTATTTTAGGGACGCCTTAAATATGTGTATCGATCCAAAACTAAGCGATACGAGAAATTCGTATTAAGCTGCAAGGAGGATGTGGGAATATAGAATTTGTACGAGCATTCAACAGAGCGAGATGCTGAGTCTGGATCAGGATAATGTGAGTTGCATAGAGCAGATCCATGGAATTGGATTGTGGCATGTGATAGGAATGAGTACCAGCACGGTTCGTGGACGAACCTGATTCTAAGTGGTATATTATGTAACGCCCCGCAACCGTACGGTGCGTTACGCTAAGTCGGATTGAATGAAACAAATGCTGGTTCCATTTGATTTGTTGGATTTTGGGAATAAGTATTGATTGAGTTGTTTCATGTGCAGATGGCTAGCGGGTTCGATGGAAATCAGGTGTTCGTTCAGAGCAGTACTGAGATAGCTGAGTTGGAATGATAATGCCATCTTCCTTAGTCCGATCGGTCGGATGATTTGTAGAGCACGGCCTGCTCGCACGGTCATACCAGTTGAGTAGATCGCGCTTGCATCGGACCACGGGTTCAAGGGATTGGCCGTATCGGCAGGACAGGATGCCTAACGGGATCAAACATTGTGAGTGGGCTCTTTCCCTTCTCCTCTACTCCTTCATGCCTAATAATATGGAAACACGTAAAAGGCTTGAAACACTTGGGCTGAAACATTGGGAATCACTACACTGAGGCGTGCATAGAGTGTACGCCATTGGCTTGGTAGGATTGTGGCTTGATATGGTTTACGCGTTGGATAGTTGGAGCTAGAGTTGGAATATTACATTTGAGGCAGTTGGTTGAATACTTGGGATTATGCTTGGACAGCTGGAATGATGCATTGAGTCATTGGGAACATTGGGATTTGGGCGAGCGAGCGTGCATCCGTGCACGGGTATCACTTGGTCGCTTTGTCTTACAAAGCGAGCAGTTGTGGTTCGAAACCGAACAACTGCATCGGCGAGGGTGTTGTGCCACTTGATGGGGCATCGTGCCACGAATGGGGCATTGTGCCACTGAAACGGCATTGTGCCATGGGTTAGCTTTGAGCATGGGTGTTGCACCATTGGAAACACTGTGTTGAGAAGAGGCATTGTGCCTATGGGAATAACTTGTGAATGGTGCCTTGGGCTATATGTTGGAAGAATGGTTATGGATGTTTTGGTTGGATTATTGGTGGAACGAGTCTAGGATCGCTTGGTAAGGCGAGAATGTTCGATCCTCTCGTCATACCTACTTGGTGTCTGCATGTCACGGACAACCTGTATTGCACAGGGTTTGGTCTCCTCGAACGGGAAGGCTCCGGGGCACCGGGACCGTTCGGCCATGGAGGAGACAATTGGGTAACGCGTCTTGGGCGCGGTGCCAGCGGTTGGAATCGATCCAGGTGGGTTAGCTACTTAGCGCTGTTTCGAGGAGAACCGCATTTGATCAGTCCGATCAAAGTCCTTTATGGCTTGGCCAGTGACTTCATATAGTATAGTGTTGGCTTGCTTTTCTTTTGTTGGTTTGGCTTTCGTGTAGGCGCGGCCACCTTGCCTCGGCAAGAGTGTGCACTGTGAGATTTGGATTGTAAGTGTTGGTTGAGGATGGATATTGAGGCTTGGTTGATGGTTCGACATGTTATCGTGTTGCTTGGACTTGAGCAGGACGGTTTGCATGCTAGTTTTCCTCGAGTTGCTTATATATTTGCTTATCGTTTGGTTTGAGTTGAGTGCTTGCATGCTTAAACTGCTTTACAGCTTTCCTTAACATGTCATCCCTATGCCATGAAATGAATATAGGATTCAACTAGAAAGATCACCATATAACTGTTTGCATTCACTATTTTACTTAGTGTCGGCTTAGGCGAGTGGGTTACCCCGCTCACCAGTACGGTTGTGTACTGACCCACGTTTGTGGGCAATATTTCAGGTACGCAGGCGTAGTGGCGCTGCTTGGATATACGGGACATGATGTATGAACTGTAAGTACCTTTGTGGGCTAGAGAAAAGAGCAAGAGTATTTCATCGCCTTCGTGGCATCGCCTTCGTGGCCTTGTCTTCGATGAGGCATTTCATTTGACCCTATCGTGAGCTTCGCTGCGTATTACTCTGATTGTGTGCTTGGTACACAATACTTGACTTCCGCTGCAACTTGGTTGTTTCAATGATAACATTTGGTGTTTGACAACATTGCCTTGTACGAGCGCAACTCCAGGCTCGTACGGCATCACGTCCCGATGAGAACGATGGTCCTGCGGGAGAGCTGTAAACGTGGTGATTCACGTTCAGCGGGGACTATCGAGCTTGCGGGAGATTGGGGCGTGAGAGATTGGTATCAGAGCGCCTGGTTCATTTTCTCGGACTTGGTCCTTCGCTTCATCACAAACTCTAAATAGCTTCCGCGTGTCGTCTAGCTCTTGACTCTACTCGGTGCCGCATCGGATGTTTCATGCAATAAGTCTATTTATTGCTAGTTGTGGCTGCATATTATTCTTTGTTGGGTTGCCTTGGTTGGTTTTCGTAGGATCGCTTAGTCTCGTTAGGCGTTGTTGCATTTGTGCAACAAGTGTGGGCTTTCGTTGGGTTGGCTTGGCTTATCGTTCTGGAAGTTTCTGATTGCCTCAGTGGATCAGTTGGTTGGCATACGAGATTTGGTTATGCGGCATGTTGTGAGTAGAAGCATTTGATGAGAATGGATCGTTGCACGAGTTGCTCGTGTAGCGACTGTGTTGGATAGAAGTTAGAATTTTGGCTGTGGCGCATCGGTTGAGCATGTTTGAGTTTGGCTCGGGAATATCAGAATAGTTGGCACGAGTTGCTCGTATAACAAATGTGTGGAACCATTGAGTATTGGGTTGGATTACTTGGAAGAGAGATCGTTGCACGGGTTGCTCGTGTTGCGAAAGTATCAGACGGCTTTGAGAATAGCTGGAAGTATTGTGAATGGGATATGGCACGAGTTGCATAGTGAGATTTATGGAAACAGTTGGATAATTCAAGCATTGCCTGAGTTTTTATGTCAGACTTGAGTTGAGAAAGGCATAATCACATATTTTGGATGGTTCGGACGGATCTTGGATCCAGTGCAAGAAAATCGTAATGCGAGTAGCGACTCGATTCGGAGTGGTATATGGGATACCACATTGTGAGCAAGGCATTGGAATACTTAAGTTGGACATCAATGGGAATTGCCTGAACAGACTCGGATATTTGGAAATATAATTTGGTTGGTGCACGTTGGTTAAGTTGGGAAGAATAAAAATGGAGCAAGTGAATATTGAGTTGAGCATGAGGAACAAACAGATGGGTGACGCTTGAGCGAAGCGATTGGTTAATTGAAGGATAGCGAGCACGGACTATGATTTTGGGCAACACATTTGAGCTGTTGGTTGAGCAATGAAACACGATCTTGTCTTGGAGGGACAATGCGATGGACTTGAACGGACTGGAAGGATTTTGGATATTGCTGCTCGAGAAGTCGACTCAGGTTTAGCGAAGTGGAATTTTGGGCAAGATATTGCAACAATGGTAGACGGATCCTCCGGAAGACGTGGACGGATTGAGGCAACAACTAAAGGCAAGAATTTGTGGCGGACAGACTTTTGAAGATAGCTAAACGTGGGAGCAACGTCGGAGCAAATCACTATGCGGTTTGAGCAAGTTGGACGTGCATTGTAGAATGCGGCAAAGGGATAAGAACTGGAGCAAGTCTTGAGTTTCGGAAATCATTGCAGTAGTAGTGCGAGAAGACAAACATGGCAGTTCGGAAAATTTGATGGATTCAGGGCATAACGACGGATTGATGGAAGACGGTTTCAAACGAGCACAGTTCTCGAATTGTGGCTTGGATAGATAGCAAGACTCTAGGTGGTTAAGCAGCATTAGTTGACAGATCAGCAGAGGTAGTGCATGAGTTCTCGGATTCGGAAGTTCGCTCGGATGGAATGGTTGGATTTTGATTCGGATTTGCAGATGAGATATAGCATGGTTCATAGTAACTGTCCATCGTGATGATTACAATTATCGAGCGTAGCTTCGGGACAGCTGACCCTAGCGACTTGTCCGCCAGATCGGAGATTGAATATGGTAAACCCATAGAACGACCCTTGAGGCGGCGTATTTGGGAATGCGTCGAGGGCAGATGTGAGCAATGAGATTTGGCTTATTGACTGAGTGTTGGATTTGAGAGACTCTTGGGATAGCCTTCAGCTGAAGATGCAGCCAGAAGATCGAAGCGATGGTGGAAGTAGCCTTGTCAACTGATGAGATTCAGAGTCGCAGATTTTTATCGATGGCATCGCCTCTGACTCATCGTGCCCTGGAAGGGAATAGCATTCATATGAATTGACGACTGTGAAACTAGCTCGTGAAGTTAAAGCAGCGGCTCGTTCAGATCAAATCTTTGCGAATACTGGAAAGGACAGATGTGTTTCAGATTTACTAGATGTCGGAACTTAGTCTGGGAAGCGTGCTCGTTCAGAAGGCAAAGGTGATATCTTATGCTTCGAGGCAGTGGAAGCAGCGCGAAGAACTATTCCATGCGCAACCTAGGAATTGTGGCGAGTGTGTCCACGTTGAAATCGTGGCGACACTATCCCTTTGGCGTGGCAGCGAGGTCTTCGTGGATCACACAAACCTCAATATAGATGTTCACCCTGTGAGGTATTGAGATTGAGGAAGAGGTGTTGGACTGAGCTGATGAAAGCAAAGTTGATATTTGGGTAAGTCGCCTAGATGGGGTAGTATCATTTGAGTTGATCGTTCGGTGCATGAGATATATTTGGAGATGTTGCTAGTGCGGATTCAGAAATAGTTGGATGGATTGAGTTGGAACTCGGACTGATTGATCGGTGGAAAATCATCATATTGAAAATAGTGCTCAAGCGAATATGTTGGAATGGAAATCAGGTTTGGTTCAATTGGGAGTAAAGCAAATGGATGCCTCGGACATAAAGATACCCTTGTAACTTATCCAAATTCGCTATCGCAAAGCTCGGCTGAAATACATGTATTTTAGGGACGCCTTAAATATGTGTATCGATCCAAAACTAAGCGATACGAGAAATTCGTATTGAGCTGCAAGGAGGATGTGGGAATATAGAATTTGTACGAGCATTCAACAGAGCGAGATGCTGAGTCTGGATCAGGATAATGTGAGTTGCATAGAGCAAATCCATGGAATTGGATTGTGGCATGTGATAGGAATGAGTACCAGCACGGTTCGTGGACGAACCTGATTCTAAGTGGTATATTATGTAACGCCCCGCAACCGTACGGTGCGTTACGCTGAGTCGGATTGAATGAAACAAATGCTGGTTCCATTTGATTTGTTGGATTTTGGGAATAAGTATTGATTGAGTTGTTTCATGTGCAGATGGCTAGCGGGTTCGATGGAAATCAGGTGTTCGTTCAGAGCAGTACTGAGATAGCTGAGTTGGAATGATAATGCCATCTTCCTTAGTCCGATCGGTCGGATGATTTGTAGAGCACGGCCTGCTCGCACGGTCATACCAGTTGAGTAGATCGCGCTTGCATCGGACCACGGGTTCAAGGGATTGGCCGTATCGGCAGGACAGGATGCCTAACGGGATCAAACATTGTGAGTGGACTCTTTCCCTTCTCCTCTACTCCTTCATGCCTAATAATATGGAAACACGTAAAAGGCTTGAAACACTTGGGCTGAAACATTGGGAATCACTACACTGAGGCGTGCATAGAGTGTACGCCATTGGCTTGGTAGGATTGTGGCTTGATATGGTTTACGCGTTGGATAGTTGGAGCTAGAGTTGGAATATTACATTTGAGGCAGTTGGTTGAATACTTGGGATTATGCTTGGACAGCTGGAATGATGCATTGAGTCATTGGGAACATTGGGATTTGGGCGAGCGAGCGTGCATCCGTGCACGGGTATCACTTGGTCGCTTTGTCTTACAAAGCGAGCAGTTGTGGTTCGAAACCGAACAACTGCATCGGCGAGGGTGTTGTGCCGCTTGATGGGGCATCGTGCCACGAATGGGGCATTGTGCCACTGAAACGGCATTGTGCCATGGATTAGCTTTGAGCATGGGTGTTGCACCATTGGAAACACTGTGTTGAGAAGAGGCATTGTGCCTATGGGAATAACTTGTGAATGGTGCCTTGGGCTATATGTTGGAAGAATGGTTATGGATGTTTTGGTTGGATTATTGGTGGAACGAGTCTAGGATCGCTTGGTGGGGCGAGAATGTTCGATCCTCTCGTCATACCTACTTGGTGTCTGCATGTCACGGACAACCTGTATTGCACAGGGTTTGGTCTCCTCGAACGGGAAGGCTCCGGGGTACCGGGACCGTTCGGCCATGGAGGAGACAACTGGGTAACGCGTCTTGGGCGCGGTGCCAGCGGTTGGAATCGATCCAGATGGGTTAGCTACTTAGCGCTGTTTCGAGGAGAACCGCATTTGATCAGTCCGATCAAAGTCCTTTATGGCTTGGCCAGTGACTTCATATAGTATAGTGTTAGCTTGATTTTCTTTTGTTGGTTTGGCTTTCGTGTAGGCGCGGCCACCTTGCCTCGGCAAGAGTGTGCACTGTGAGATTTGGATTGTAAGTGTTGGTTGAGGATGGATATTGAGGCTTGGTTGATGGTTCGACATGTTATCGTGTTGCTTGGACTTGAGCAGGACGGTTTGCATGCTAGTTTTCCTCGAGTTGCTTATATATTTGCTTGTCGTTTGGTTTGAGTTGAGTGCTTGCATGCTTAAACTGCTTTACAGCTTTCCTTAACATGTCATCCCTATGCCATGAAATGAATATAGGATTCAACTAGAAAGATCACCATATAACTGTTTGCATTCACTATTTTACTTAGTGTCGGCTTAGGCGAGTGGGTTACCCCGCTCACCAGTACGGTTGTGTACTGACCCACGTTTGTGGGCAATATTTCAGGTACGCAGGCGTAGTGGCGCTGCTTGGATATACGGGACATGATGTATGAACTGTAAGTACCTTTGTGGGCTAGAGAAAAGAGCAAGAGTATTTCATCGCCTTCGTGGCATCGCCTTCGTGGCCTTGTCTTCGATGAGGCATTTCATTTGACCCTATCGTGAGCTTCGCTGCGTATTACTCTGATTGTGTGCTTGGTACACAATACTTGACTTCCGCTGCAACTTGGTTGTTTCAATGATAACATTTGGTGTTTGACAACATTGCCTTGTACGAGCGCAACTCCGGGCTCGTACGGCATCACGTCCCGATGAGAACGATGGTCCTGCGGGAGAGCTGTAAACGTGGTGATTCACGTTCAGCGGGGACTATCGAGCTTGCGGGAGATTGGGGCGTGACAATGTCAAGTTTACAACAGAACGAGAATCATGTCAAGTAAATCAAGTATCACCGCTCGTGGAGCAATACTCGTTCAGAGCAAAAACACCTCTTGTACTCGTGTTATGGATTGTCTTGTAAATAGATGGAAATTTGGAAGACCCAGACTTGCATGTCGCGGACAACTCGTGCACGAGGTATTCTCATTCCTTAGACGATCAGCAGGGCACCGTCATCGTACCGGCTTAGGAAGAATGCATGGTGTATTGCACGGGGCAAAGACGGGGCGTAGTATGCTCCAGCCGTCTTTGTCGGATAGCAATACACGAGGTATTCGGCCTTGGTAAACGCATACTACCTTGGACTCTCCGTCTACCCAGTAGTCTCCCTGTTCTGACGGGATAGCGTGCAACGGCTCTCCTATATCACCGTTCGCCCAAGAACGCTTGTCTTGTACATAGTGTTGCACCCCATTCCGCAATTGAGACTACAAAATCATTGGTCCTTTATGGCTATGCCAGCGACTCCTGTTCATATAGATAAGTCATCCTTGCTGTAATGCCCCGTTCCCCCTATTCGGGGAGCGCGGCCAAGAAATACTTACGACCGTCCGAACGGGACAGATTGAATTAAGATCCTTTCCTTGTTATGGATTGGTTTCTTCGGAATCAGGTCCCATATACAATGGATTGTGCCTCGAGGATGGACTCGGCGGCAGAGTCGAGAGGGGCCTTTCCGTTGCGTTGGTTTCTTGTCCGTTTTCGTGCCGCTTGGATGCTTTCTTGTTGGTTTTATGACTTGCGTTTTCTTGAACGGTTTCAATGGATTTCATTGCTTTCGTTCTTAGGATTTCGCATTTCGTATCGAGCCTTGGAGACCGAAGCAGGAGGTATTGATCATCCGTTGGTGCGTGCAGGTGATCGTGTAGACGACGCGCGAGCGGAGTCTTAGGGGTCTCTCCTTCTTCTTCCTATTCAACCAAACTTGTGAGTGGCTCTATTTCGATAAGCACCTTCTTTCCAAGGGCTCCGTTCATAATAACATTGACTCAGTGGTGCATTCAATCAAACGATACCAATTAAGTAACAAGTTGGATAACAAGATAAGATAAGAAGTAGGCTTGGAACACCCATTGCTTGTCATACAAACCTTGCATAATTCATTGATGCATGCATGTTCGTTGGGTGTTTAATGGGTTGGTATCTATTGATAGTTCAAAGTGTTCTTCTATAAACTGCTGCATGTTATTTCATATAACTGTTGGTTGATTGTGATAGTACAGTAAAGCAGTTTCGTACATGATGTTCTTTAAATGGCTAGTAAGTAAATCTATGATGTAGAGTTCATAGAAATGGTCATGGAAATTCTTGTGCACAAGGGATCCAGGTTCCTGCGGACGGTTACCGGGGCACCGGGCCGATTCGACCCGGGCGGAATCTACTTTCTTAGTCCTGGGAGCGGAGAATTGTAGCGGGGCTAGCTACCCGCGCTGCAAGCGTCGCCGCCAGCCCAGACTAAACCCATGATGGCTCCTAAACAACAGAGAAAGATGTTGTGTATATTTAAACTGTGCAGACTAACTATGTCTTCGTGACAGGGAAGGCTATGGTAAGTTGTACAGGTGGTTCAGACGGGACAGGTAAAGTCACCGAACGGTGGCATGTGAAGTTATGTCATTTTATTCTTGCATACCTGCTAAATGAAATCTGAACTAGGCAAGAATAGAAACCCACCTAAGAACATATTTGTAGCATACTCATTAGATCTCATCTCATGAGCTTGGTAAAGTTGAGCAGCTAGCCTTCACCAGTACTTTCCGAAGTACTGACCCTCGTTGTAGCAGGTTCCCCGGCGCAAGGCAACGCGGCGAGGAGCTGAAGCTCTCTCAGAACTTTTGGGATCCTTGGCGGTTCGTGGCCAAGACTTTTGGAGGCTCAAGCTAGAAGCCTTTCACTCTCTCCGTTGCTGAATATCGCTAAGGCGATGGTGCTTACTCGCACCCAAGGTGGTTTTGCGTTTTTGAATCTATGTAAAGGGACATAATGTATGGATCGGCTATCTCATTTTGCGTCCAAGTTTGTAAGCCCGTGGGGCATTTTATACTTTTGAGTCAAGCAATGTAAAAAGATGTTCATTATGAATAAAAGAGAAACTTTTCTATGCCTCAACCTTGTGTTATCTTATATGTCCACTCTGTTGCATTGTTCTAAAGAATATCCTTATGCCTAAGGCCTTGTGCACGCGCGCCCTACGCGTGCACGGCATCACGCCCGGGGGACGATTATCGATTAGCCGAAATCGGGACGTGACATATTGGTATCAGAGCATGCTTCAGATCCTTTGATCTCACAAAGAAAGTTTCTAAAGAGGACCTTGTTCCTTCCGAGTAGACCCTTGAATTCGCTTGGCCAAAATGAGATGCGTTCCATACAGTGAGTCCATAATATACCTTGAGACTAATACAAGTTACTTTCCTTTCAAGGAACGACTTCCGAGCCGGGTGCACAAGCGCAGATGGTGGCGCAAGTGCAAGCGAGTAGTTCAGGCACCTCGGGCAGCTCTGGGAGTCCAGCTGCCGCACCCTCTGCCGATCCGTTCGAACGAATGATGCGTTTGATGGAGACGCAGCAGAAACAAGCTGAACTACGGCAGAGTCAGTTCGAGTCGCGGATTGAAGCTCAATTCGTGGCGCAGCGACTTCAGGCAGATACACAGCAGAAGCAGATGAATAGTCTGCAAACAATGGTGACGAATATGGTCGCCAACAATCATTCTGCATCCGCCCCCGCAACCGTGCCTATAGTTACTGAAGCCACCGGACCGCAGAATTCTCAGGGTACCTTACCCTCAGGCGAGAATGGGTCAATCGTGTCGATATCTGAATTTAAGAAGATGTGCCGTGCTACGTTTAAAGGCACCGAGGACCCATCCTTAGCGATGGACTGGCTGGTTGAGTTGGAGGACCACTTCGAAGCGCTGTGCCTAGACGAGACCAAGAAAGTGGCGTGTGCCCAGCTTCAGCTCCGACAAAATGCACATGATTGGTGGGATGTGCACAAGCAAGCTATTTTGAGTGAAGGTGGCACAACGGCTATCTCCTGGTCCGTGTTTCGCAAGGCCTTCGTGGAGGAATACCTTCCACCCGCCGTCCGTCGCGAAAAGGAAGACGAGTTTGCGCTACTGAAGCAGGGGGACATGACGGTGCGTCAATACGCTTCAGAGTTCAACCGACTTGCAAAGTTTGCCAAGTCTCAGCTCGCCGATGCCGAAAGTCGTGCACGAAAGTTCGAGCTCGGACTACGACCTGCTATCCGTGCCCACGTCGTAGTGACTCAATATCGTACCATGCGGGAGTCCTTGAATCATGCACTGTCCCTAGAGTCGCAGTATCCTCCAGTTCGCACCGGCGCTGTGCAAAATAACAATCACAAGCGTCCTGCCAACACGGGAGGAAACAACGCGCATAAGCGCCACAACAACAACGGCAGCTCCCAAGACTCGAATCAGGGAAAGAAGCAAGGACAAAATTGTGCCTACTGCCGCAAGCCAGGACACCACGTCAGCGAATGTCGCGCGAGCAAGGGAGGATGTTTCAGTTGTGGCAAGATGGGCCACATTGCTCGTAATTGTCCAACCCGCTCCAACGATCCATCTTCACACCGTCCGCAGCAGAATAATGACTCAGCTCAGGGTCAGGGGCAAACTCAACGAGCGAACCAGGCACCGGCAAACGCTCAGGGCCGAGTCTATGCTTTGACTCGGGACGAGGCACTTGCATCGAACACGACGGTGTCAGGTATATTACTTTTTAATAATGTACCTGCTCGAGTATTGTTTGATTCTGGTGCAACACATAGCTTCATTTCGGCGGATTTTGCCACCGAACACACATTCCCTATGACACCGCTAGGCTTAAACCTAAGTGTTAGCACTCCTTCGGGAGTAGATTTATCGGCTCGCTTAGTCTGTCGTGAAGGTAACATTTGCATCGGGGGACGGAGATTGTCATTAGATGCGATAGTTCTAGACATAAGGGACTACGATCTTATTCTGGGGATGGATTGGCTCGGCGCTTGTTCAGCTACAATCGACTGTGCGAAAAAGGAATTCGTATTTCGTTTGCCCGGCGAGATCGAGTTTCGCTTCACGTGCAGTCCTGAGTCGAAAGCGTCGAATGCCTGCATGGTGATCTCAGCAATGTCTGCTCGACGGATGATTCACTCCGGCTGCGAAGGGTACTTAGCGTCCGTTCGAGACACTCGGCAAGATTGCGCAAACGTTGAGTCTATCCCCGTTGTGGCGGATTTTCCTGATGTGTTCCCCGACGAGTTGCCAGGCATGCCGCCCGATCGAGAGACAGAGTTCACTATAGACACGTTCCCAGAGACTCGACCAATTTCCAAGACGCCGTATCGAATGGCCCCGGCAGAATTGAAGGAGCTTAAAGTACAGTTGCAAGACTTGCTAGATCGAGGATACATTCGGCCTAGTGTATCTCCGTGGGGTGCGCCAGTACTATTCGTAAAGAAAAAGGATGGCTCGTTGCGGCTCTGCATCGACTATCGAGAATTGAATAAAGCAACCATTCGTAACCAGTATCCTCTTCCAAGAATAGACGATCTTTTCGATCATTTGCAAGCTGCCACGGTATACTCTAAAATCGACCTCCGTTCGGGCTATCACCAACTAAAGATCAAGCCAGACGATGTGCCAAAGTCAGCTTTCCGAACTCGCTATGGCCATTATGAGTTCCTGGTGATGCCGTTCGGACTAACCAATGCACCCGCTGCCTTTATGAGTTTAATGAACCTCGTGTTCCGGCCCTATCTCGATAAGTTTGTAGTAGTATTCATCGATGATATCTTGGTGTATTCGAAGAGTGAGGAAGAACATGCAGAGCACTTGCGGACCGTGCTACAAACTCTTCGGGACAACCAGCTATATGCTAAGCTGAGTAAGTGTGAATTCTGGCTAAGTAGTGTATCTTTCCTCGGGCACATCATTTCTGCGGGAGGCATCTCAGTCGATCCGAAGAAGGTGGAGGCCATTGTCGAGTGGAAGCGACCTGCATCCGTTAGCGAGATTCGAAACTTCCTCGGGCTAGCGGGCTACTACAGACGGTTCGTGAAGGATTTTTCCAAACTTGCACTACCTCTGACTCGCCTCACACAAAAGGGAGTCGCGTTTGAGTGGTCCGCCGACTGCGAAGCTTCGTTTAAAGAGTTAAAGCATCGCCTCACCTCTGCCCCGTTACTTGCACTACCAGACGAGATCTCGGGATTCCAAATATTTAGCGACGCGTCCGGGCAAGGTTTGGGGTGTGTACTTATGCAGCGAGATCGAGTGATAGCCTATGCCTCCAGGCAACTAAAGAAGCACGAGAAAAATTATCCTACACACGACCTGGAATTGGCGGCAATTGTCTTTGGCCTGAAATTGTGGCGACACTACCTTTATGGAGTGCCTTGCCGAATTTATACTGATCACAAGAGCTTAAAGTACCTATTCACCCAAACGGACCTCAACCTTCGTCAGCGCCGTTGGCTAGAATTGATAAAAGATTACGACTTAACGATAGACTACACGCCTGGAAAAGGGAACGTTGTAGCGGATGCTCTGAGTCGGATCTTCGTTGGGTCTCTGTCAGTCGATCGCAGGTTACGAAGGGACTTAGAAGAGTTGGGCATCGAACTCCGAATTCGATATCGTGGCGCGCGGGTCGCTCAAATGCGATTCGTACCCAACCTAATAGAGCGAGTCACATCTACTCAGAAAGACGACCCTTTCCTAAGGAAGATGCACGAGCAGATTCTAGCGGGGAAGGCGAAGGACTTTGCAGTAGATGAAAATGGAGCGTTGCGGGTGAAGGGAAGGCTATGCGTCTCCGATAATTCAGAACTCAGAAAGGAGATCCTTGCGGAAGCTCATTACGCGGCCTATATTATCCATCCCGGGAGCACGAAGATGTATAAGAACCTCCGAACGACCTTCTGGTGGCACGGCATGAAGAAAGATGTCGCACTCTTTGTGTCCCAATGCATAACTTGTCAAAGGGTGAAAGCAGAGCATCAGAGGCCGGGCGGGGAGATGCAAAATCTTGCTATCCCGGAATGGAAGTGGGAGCACATCTGCATGGATTTTATTGTTGGCCTGCCAAGGACGCAACGGGGGAACGACGCGATCTGGGTTATCGTCGACCGGTTAACCAAGTCTGCACACTTCCTTGCCATCAAAAGTACTTGGAGCGCCGATCGCCTCGCCCAGACCTACCTTGACGAGATAGTCCGGCTGCACGGAGTGCCAGTTTCTATAGTATCGGATCGGGACGGGCGATTCATCTCGCATTTCTGGGAGAGCCTTCAGCTGGCGATGGGGACCAAGTTGAAGTTTAGCTCAGCCTATCATCCACAAACCGATGGTCAGACGGAACGAGTGAATCAGATACTAGAAGACATGTTGCGCCTCTGCGTGATCGATTCGAAGTCAAGTTGGGACGTCTACCTGCCGCTGGCCGAATTTGCATACAACAACAGTTATCAGTCCAGCATCGAGATGGCTCCGTACGAGGCTTTGTATGGGCGGAAGTGTAGGTCACCAATCTGTTGGGACGAAGTCGGAGAACGGCAAATCCTTGGGCCGGAGCTGGTTGAACAAACCGTGCAAAAGGTTCGGTTGATTCGTGAACGGTTGAAGACAGCACAAAGCCGACAAAAGAGTTATGCCGATGCTCGACGTCGCCCCCTTGAATTCTTTGAAGGGGACCACGTGTTCTTAAAAGTCTCGCCTATGCGCGGAGTCATGCGATTCGGAGTAAAAGGAAAGCCAAGTCCGAGATTTGTTGGACCGTTTGAAATTCTCAAACGGGTTACTCCGGTCGCCTATCAAGTTGCTTTGCCGCCTGCCCTATCAGAAGTACACAATATTTTTCACGTTTCACAGCTGAGAAAGTTTGTACACGACCCGAACCACATAGTCGACTTGGGTCAGTTGAATCTGCAAGCGGACTTGTCGTACGCGGCAGAGCCTGTCCAAGTTTTGGATCGTAAAGAGAAGCAGTTGCGGAACCGAACCGTCTCGCTAGTGCGCGTCCTGTGGCGGAACCACTCGGTCGAGGAGTCGACCTGGGAACTTGAAGCTGATATGAGGGAAAGGTTCCACTCATTATTCCTTAGTGGTAGGTTCTATTCCTAAGTTTCGGGACGAAACTTTCTTTTGGATGGTTATGATGTAATGCCCCGTTCCCCCTATTCGGGGAGCGCGGCCAAGAAATACTTACGACCGTCCGAACGGGACAGATTGAATTAAGATCCTTTCCTCGTTATGGATTGGTTTCTTCGGAATCAGGTCCCATATACAATGGATTGTGCCTCGAGGATGGACTCGGCGGCAGAGTCGAGAGGGGCCTTTCCGTTGCGTTGGTTTCTTGTCCGTTTTCGTGCCGCTTGGATGCTTTCTTGTTGGTTTTATGACTTGCGTTTTCTTGAACGGTTTCAATGGATTTCATTCGTTCTTAGGATTTCGCATTTCGTATCGAGCCTTGGAGACCGAAGCAGGAGGTATTGATCATCCGTTGGTGCGTGCAGGTGATCGTGTAGACGACGCGCGAGCGGAGTCTTAGGGGTCTCTCCTTCTTCTTCCTATTCAACCAAACTTGTGAGTGGCTCTATTTCGATAAGCACCTTCTTTCCAAGGGCTCCGTTCATAATAACATTGACTCAGTGGTGCATTCAATCAAACGATACCAATTAAGTAACAAGTTGGATAACAAGATAAGATAAGAAGTAGGCTTGGAACACCCATTGCTTGTCATACAAACCTTGCATAATTCATTGATGCATGCATGTTCGTTGGGTGTTTAATGGGTTGGTATCTATTGATAGTTCAAAGTGTTCTTCTATAAACTGCTGCATGTTATTTCATATAACTGTTGGTTGATTGTGATAGTACAGTAAAGCAGTTTCGTACATGATGTTCTTTAAATGGCTAGTAAGTAAATCTATGATGTAGAGTTCATAGAAATGGTCATGGAAATTCTTGTGCACAAGGGATCCAGGTTCCTGCGGACGGTTACCGGGGCACCGGGCCGATTCGACCCGGGCGGAATCTACTTTCTTAGTCCTGGGAGCGGAGAATTGTAGCGGGGCTAGCTACCCGCGCTGCAAGCGTCGCCGCCAGCCCAGACTAAACCCATGATGGCTCCTAAACAACAGAGAAAGATGTTGTGTATATTTAAACTGTGCAGACTAACTATGTCTTCGTGACAGGGAAGGCTATGGTAAGTTGTACAGGTGGTTCAGACGGGACAGGTAAAGTCACCGAACGGTGGCATGTGAAGTTATGTCATTTTATTCTTGCATACCTGCTAAATGAAATCTGAACTAGGCAAGAATAGAAACCCACCTAAGAACATATTTGTAGCATACTCATTAGATCTCATCTCATGAGCTTGGTAAAGTTGAGCAGCTAGCCTTCACCAGTACTTTCCGAAGTACTGACCCTCGTTGTAGCAGGTTCCCCGGCGCAAGGCAACGCGGCGAGGAGCTGAAGCTCTCTCAGAACTTTTGGGATCCTTGGCGGTTCGTGGCCAAGACTTTTGGAGGCTCAAGCTAGAAGCCTTTCACTCTCTCTGTTGCTGAATATCGCTAAGGCGATGGTGCTTACTCGCACCCAAGGTGGTTTTGCGTTTTTGAATCTATGTAAAGGGACATAATGTATGGATCGGCTATCTCATTTTGCGTCCAAGTTTGTAAGCCCGTGGGGCATTTTATACTTTTGAGTCAAGCAATGTAAAAAGATGTTCATTATGAATAAAAGAGAAACTTTTCTATGCCTCAACCTTGTGTTATCTTATATGTCCACTCTGTTGCATTGTTCTAAAGAATATCCTTATGCCTAAGGCCTTGTGCACGCGCGCCCTACGCGTGCACGGCATCACGCCCGGGGGACGATTATCGATTAGCCGAAATCGGGGCGTGACACTTGCTTAGCGGCAATCCAAGTGCGAGTCATTGCATCGCATCAAGAATAACTGAACACCTGAATGATCATGGTAAAACATCACTTGTGCATAAAGAGCACTTGAGCATCTTATGCAATCCATATGATATTCGTGTAACTCGTGCACCCGTAGCCTAATCTCGCTAACAACACAGTGTTTGCATATGCTATTGTCTTGGTTTTCATTATAAATGCTCGTGCTTGAATTAACTTGGTTTGCCTTGGACAGGGAAGGACAAATGGTAAGTTAGTAAGTCTCGCCGTGTTTCCTCTTATGTCGCACGGCATACTGCCACACGAGTTAGGCTATTCAATCTTTGCCATGAAACTGATCATAAGGCAACTAGAAAGACAACATAATTGTTGGTGCACGGAACCTATATTACGTGTTTGGATTTGTCGAGCGGGCGAGTAGCCTCCCCACCAGTGCATTCATAAGGCAACCAGATTGTTTGCAAGGTGCGGAAGAATCTCGTTCGGTGCGGATACCTCATTCGTGCGTGCTAAGGCATAGAGTTCACTCTGGAGCCTTGGAACGTTGCGTCCGGAACTGAAGCACATATACAAGACATAATGTTGGAACATCGCCTATACATCATTCCACAAATGTAGCCACTTGGCACGCTTTTACTGTTTCAGAGAGAGGCTTGAGCGACTTGTAATCTCGGTTATGCGCCACCTGTTAACACTTATTCCATATCAATAAAGAGTTTGTTTTACTTCAACTTGTGTTATTCAATGCTTCCGCTATTGTCGACTCAGTGAACTTGTTACCAGATCGCCTGTGCGTTTATAATTCCGCTGTACTCGGACAATCTGTGCGACTTTGTGGCTTAGACCTCTTACCGCCAGCTAGAACCACGGCCTTGCACGGGCACGGCTCACTCTCGTGCGGCATCACGCCCAGATGGGCCGAAGCGATCGTCCCACGGCTGGCGCGGTGATTCTCGCCTAGCGGGGACGGCCGATTAGCCTGCGGGAGATCGGGGGGTGAAATAGAAAAAAACTTTTCATTCATAATTTGAAATATATTACATTGATATGAAGTACATTGCTTATGCTTCATCGGCTACATTGCTTGAAATAACAAAAAGAACAAACAAGCTGCCATGAATAATACTTGTCCCATACATTACACCATTCGTATAGATTGTTACAAAACGCCTTCAAAATGAATTGGGCTTCATCTATACTTCAAAATAGGAAGAACTCCAAGTCGCCTCTTCGTTCTTCAGCTTCAGCTTAGTACCGTGCGCCCTTCGCGTTCCCGACACCTGAGATGTTGGATATCAGTATGCAACTTGTACTGGTGAGCAGGACGAGCCAACTCGCCTAAACCGACACCGCTTATTAAAGGGATCAATGCATTGAATGTTATATTGCTATTATGAACTAGAGTGAATTTGCAGTTCATATAATAGGCACATTTGAAAGCACTAAGTTGAATTTATAACGCACGCATCGGTGATAGCTAATTCACCCGACGTACGCGTCCCTCCATTGAAACATAGAATACTTACATCTTGCATAAGACAATAAGTTAGCATGCTTTCATCTTATATGCGGTCATCGGTGATAATCGACACCATGAAGAACTTATTCTTGACATTACGGTGCGTCCTATCAGCCCGGGTAGCAAGTCCCGCTGAAGGTCCCGTAATGCCTGCGCCGAAGCACATTTCTCAATTTTCCCCTATGACGATTCGGTTCCGGTGTCCCGAATACCGTTTCAAGAAAACATCATACATTGTGCACAAGTTGTCCATGACCATGCGAATGCGTGAAACAGTTTATTTATGAAACATATGCATGACACGGAACAGAATTAAGCAGTATTGTTTATGTACTCATGTGACAGATTCAATCTTTCCTTCAAGCCGTATATTCCGATTTGGTAAACCCGTAGGTGCCAAATACTCCAAGGCACCATGCCAAAATCGATTCTTGAGATATCATATCCAGTTTTAAGATACCATCGTATCCCGTCTTGACAGTTCCGTGGTTTTGAACCACAACTGTCGGCTCCGCGTACGAAACTTATGTTACAGACCTCGCGCATAGATACGCTCGACGATTACAGTAATCCCATGTTTTATTCCTTCGTGATAAGCATGCATTATGGCTAACATTTATATTTACTTTCAATCGGACATCGTCGATATGAACGTATTCGAGACAGTATGTGTTTACGCGACCGAGTAGAGAAGAAGGAACGAAACCACCCACCGATTAGAGAATGTGCCGAGGAAGGAGACTCGCTTTGCTACGATCAAATGTCAACTACGCGCGTTCTTGCAATGGCACCAGCATCGTGTTAGAATCAGTTCCTAATCCGTCCTAGCGAATTCTTAAAAAACGAAAGCAGAAAATGACGCGAAAATACTTCATCCAAAACCTCGCAACAAAAATGTACAAGAAAATGGATGACCGGTCCCGTTGAAGGGACTTATATAGAGCTCACTCGCCGAGACGCAGTCCACTGCATCTTGGACTTATTCCAACATAAGCCAAGCCATGAGTTGGAATGATTCTCTTTTATTCGTCCGAACGGAGTCGATGCTGAAAGGATCATTTTATATTAAGTTTAAATTGAGTCAGACTAGCCACGAGCCTTTGCGTAGTGCGTCTCCGGTTGAAACGGGGATGGGACAATACATCAGATGACACACTTAACCCTCCCTTGCAACAAACCCAGGAGGTTACACCACATACACTTCTTCGTCAAGATCCCCGTGGAAAAAGGCATTCTTAATATCCAACTGAAATAATGGCCAGTCATAGCGAACAGCTAAAGCCAAGAGTACGCATACAAAGGTCATCCTGGCAACTGGAAAGAATGTTCTTTAGCCACCAGACGAGTAGTCGATCAAGAGTGTCATCCGGTTTTACTTTGATCGTGAAAACTCATTTGCAACCTACTGCATGTTTACTAGGCGGCAAATCTATCAAGTCCTACGTATGGTTCTCCCGAAGCGCTTTCATCTCCTCTTCCATAGCAGCCAGCACGCCAACCGGGATGTTTGAGACCCTCCTCGGCAGAATCAGAAATTTGAATCCCAACAATAGTAGCTATCAAGGACTGAGTATGACTCGCAAGCCCTTTGTAGTTTTCAACATACAAGGGAGGATCACGACACGCACAACGAGGTCGAGCTGGGGTAACAAGCGGAGGTAAATCAGTAAAGCTAGAGAAGGAGGATGGCTCTGTGACCGTAGGCACTATCTACGACGCGCTTTCGGACGACGGCGGTGCTGACTGAACCGGTGTCTGTAGACCGTCGAACCGGGATAATGGCTCGGTAGGAAAGGGCACCCTTACGGGGGACTATTGTGTTTAAACAAGAAACAATAAGAAATCCTCTTCTAGGTAAACTTGGGTCAATGGACCTGTAGTTTGTGGAAGTGGAGAAAACTCGGTTTCAACAAAGGTATTATCCCGAGAGAGAAAAATACATTGAATTGCCACAGGATCTAATTTAGAAATGGTTGGTCGGGTATCCTGAACATAACACAAGCAACCAAAAAATTTGAGAGGTAGAGGAAATGACTCGTTCGGGATATAGCCTAGAAAATGGAGTAGCACCATTGAAAATCGACGATGGCATATGATTAATAAGATAGCATGCTATAAGTACCGCATCCGACCAAAATTTTCTGGAAGTTCGTGCTTTTAACATAAGAGCACGCATTGTTTCCAAGAGATGGCGGTTCTTGCGTTCGGCCACACCATTCTGTTGTGGTGTATAAGGACATGAAGTTTGGTAGATGATGTCATGTCGAGACAGATATGAATTGAACTCACGAGACATTCACGACCATTGTCACTTCGAAGGCATTTAATCGGAACACCAAATTATGTTTTGATTTCCGCATAAAAATTGTACAAAATTTCAAATAGTTCGGAGCGATTTTTCATCATATAGACAAAAGTGACACGTAAGTAATCATCAACAAATGTAACAAAGTACTTGAAATCCATCATCGAGTCAACCGGACATGTCCCCCATATATCAGAATGCACCAACTTGAAAGGAGCAGATGCAAATTTATTTTGACTCACCGGATAGGAAACCCGATGATGTTTAGCCAAACTACACGACCTACAATGAAAAGAAACATGAATATCTAAAGATGGGTACAAATTCTGGAGAGCTTGGATAGATGGATGGCCTAACCGACAGTGTAGCTCGAAAGGATCGAGATTCACGCCGGCATAAGCAATATGGAAAGTTTGGTCAATCGAGATTAACACCGGATGTGGATCCAGATGTGGATGCTTCACCACGACGTTGAGCTTGAAACTCAAGAAAATCTATGTATGACTGCAGTCATCTGGACAAATCCAACAAATCATCCATCTACACGACCTTTTCAGTCTTTAGGTCCTGAAAACACAACCATCAGGAAAAAATGTTACCGAGTAATGAATGTCGTGAGTAATCTGACTAATGGAAAGTAAACTGAACGGGTTGCCAGGTGTGTGTAATACGGAATTGAGTTACAGTCCGGAAGAAAGACGGGCACTTCCACGACCACGGACTGTTAGTGAACCACTATTGGCAACAGTAATATCGAAAACACGTTTCACCGATATATAATTGTGTATCATACCTGCGTCGTCAGTCATGTGAGCTGACGCACCAGAGTCAATCACCCATTGCTTCGACCTCACAACACATGTCGCACAGTACAAGGCGGTAGATCCAGATGTGGATGCTTCACCACGACGTTGAGCTTGGAACTCAAGAAAATCTAAGTATGACTCTGCAGTCATCAGGACAAATCCAACACCATCATCAGGAGCGTCCGATGTAACATTGACGGCAGGAGCTTTAGGACACTGCCACTGG
Source organism: Iris macrosiphon (assembly GCA_036927795.1). Taxonomy (NCBI): domain Eukaryota; kingdom Viridiplantae; phylum Streptophyta; class Magnoliopsida; order Asparagales; family Iridaceae; genus Iris; species Iris macrosiphon. Next base: position 19,325,592 of record JAYESA010000001.1, on the reverse strand, counting down.
AAATGGCCATGCTGACCACAGTTGAAGCATGTGCGCGGTCTTCCTCCATCACGACCGACATTGCCTCGTCCCCAATCACGACCAGCATTTCGGCCACCACGTCGTCCACCACGACCACCACGAAATCCAACACGAGCAGCACCAAGTACAGATCGATCAGCAGGAGCATCACCCGAAGTGGTCTCAACGACTTTTGTCGTCCGAAGAACACGATAGTGAGCCTCCATCAGAGATGGACCATCAGATCCAGCAATGATCTGAGAGCGAGCAAAGTCCGCATTAGGACGGAGAGATGTCAGATATGCCATGACATGAAGTTGCTCACATTGGGCCCCTTGCTTCATTGATATCCGTCGTAAGAGATAAAACACGGTCGATCTCATCAGTGATAGCCTTAAAGACCCGGTAATGGTCCTTATGATATTTGTCTCCCTGATTTGCTCAGTATACACCAACGACTGAGTCATAGATACAAGACAAATCACATTTTCTATCAAACGTCGCCGCCAGGACCTCCCATAATTCCTTCACAAAATCAGTATTCTAAACCATGTCTTCCACCGATGGTTCCATTGAATTCATCAACTGTGTAAACAGTCGACTATCATCTATATCCCATTGCTCAAATATGAGATCAGTCTCTGTTGGAGGGTTGTCAGTCAGATGTTTAGATAACTGCATTCCTCGAAGCATCTTCTCGACCTTCTTTCGCCATGTCGGGTAGCTCTCTGGTCCGTCCAACCGTCGATCGACAAGTCGAATCAAGAAAATCGTCATGTCAATGCCCGTTGGTCCCGTCATTGCGTTTCCGACACTAGTGTCTGTAGCAATACTATTCGCCTCAGTGCCTGCCATTTTTCAATATTTTCGGATTCGACTGTCGGTTTGATCTTTCCAACTTGATAATCACATCAACTTTGTCAATGCGCTAAAAATGTGGCCAATACCGGCACGCGCATAAAAAGCAGAGATTGAATGTGGATCACACACGTCAGGACAGAGAGACAACCCAGGTTACTCTCTGTTAGATCTCGATGTGAAGATCAAGGAAAGAAACAAAGATTCACACAAAATAAATCACTTGTCTGCTCTTTGTTAGATTCATGAAACCGATGTTGAGAGTCTAGAGGTTCCAGCAAACAAACCAATGTCTGCCCTCTGAGGATCCCAACATGGTTTTTTTTTAGGGAAAAGACGGCTAGGGTTTGGGATAGGCGGTTGGGTTAGGATTAGGGTTTAGGTTAATGGATATGCTGGCAGCTAGGGCTAGGGTTAGGGTTTTGTGGAGGGAGGGCAGGTGGGTCTGGTCGGCAGGGGGTGGAGCAGGGGCAGCAGGCGGAGCCGGGGGTTGGCGTGTGCAGGCGGGGCAGCAGGCGGAGCAGGGGCAGGAGGCGGGTGCAGGCGGGGCATGTAGTGTCCCGCTTCGAACGGTTCACTAACGTAATGCCTGTTGAAAATTGAGTATCGAAAAAACATTATCACACAATCGATCACGGACGAAATGCAATGAACCCTTCCAACTGATGGAACGGCTTCTATTGAAATGAGTCCAAGAGCTTTCCTTGGTTGTTTTCGCTGCTTGGTTTTGTATTGATTGTGTTTTTGTGTTGATTGTGTTTTTGTGTTGCTTTTGATGATTTTTTCATAGTTCGCTTTCCTCGCTTGCTCGTTCATTTCAAATCGTAAGAGAAAGAGATCGAAGGATGCTAACCAAGTGTTGTTGCAATTTCAGGACGCGTAACCAAAGAGTGATCGTTGCGTGAGGCTTCCCCATTCTCTCGCGTTGATTCAATCGGTGAGTGGCTTCGGCCCTTCGATGAATCATTTGTCTTCACGCCTTAATAAAAATGATCTCTAGTCCACTCATTTACATGTTCCTATGTTTAATGTTACTTCACTAAACAAGATAATGTAAACTGAATTGAACTGCATGCTTATATATATAGAATTGTTGCAATGCCTGCTCAAGTAGATGCTTACATGTTACTTACCCACTTGTGCACAAAGAGATATTTAGAGGAACCCCGCACGGTTCATTAGAGAAAAAAGATATAGATGTTCACTTATAGTCTAACGGTTGCATAGTAAGAGTTTATCTGATATAGCTGCATACCATGCATTGGTCTTTAGACAACTTGTGCACAAGGGTAATCCCACGCCCGGTTCTGGGGCACTGGAATCGTTCGGCCTAGGGGGATCAGAGAAACACCCTTAGGCAATGAAGTTCTCGCGATCAGAGGTGTGTTCATGTCTATAAGAGTGACGGGCTCCTATGCCCCGGCTGCTAATCATGGGTTTTCCGTAGACCATCATGTAGTTATGTCGCATGCTAGTTTACCTTCTTACAAACCTAACACTTGATGCCAAAACAGATAGATGCATGAGTTTTATACATATATGCAAATTGTTGTTAACTTGTGTATCTGCTGCAGGAATAACCGTTCGGCCGAGGTAAGAATTATCGTATTATTGTTTACTCTACTGTCTATACTTCTTGAATGAATTGTTAAAAAGAACCTAGACAACTAGAAAGATCACATAATAATCATGCTAGCTTCACATCTTTAGTTAGTGTTGATATTGGGTGAGTTTGGCTACGGCCGCTCACAGTACATGTTGAGTACTGACCTACGTTTGTAGGCATCCCCAAGTTCAGGCAGCGAGAGCTTGGCGAGCATTTTGAACCTATAGGAGCGCGTCCATCCAGTGGAGTCGTGCTCGTTGCTTTCAGTTTTTCTTCCAGTTTGCAAACTTTTGTTTCTAAGTGTTTTATTTGTCCTACTAAAAGGATATGATGTATGGACATTGTGGCTAGTTTTGGGTTTATAAAAAAAGATGTAAGCCAACTATGGCATATTTTGTAATCAACCAAGCAACTACATTGTAAAATCCAATTTCAAGTATTCAATAAAGATAGTATTTTGTGTTCCTATCAAATGTGTTCAAACTTTAGTTTTCTGCATTTTAAATTATGTGATTGTGTATATATATATATATATATATATATATATTGTCTATTTTGTGCATGTACTATGCCGGATGCAAGCGCAAATTAGGCTTGCACGACATCACGCCCATGCGAGGACGATCAGTTCCGCAAGGCCAGAGCAAAGACGATCGGCCCCTGCGGGATCGGGGCGTGACATAATGGTATCAGAGCACGGCTTTACGTCCTTGGCCTCTTCAAATATCGTTTTCAAAAATGATATAAGTTTTCAAACGATTTCAAAAGTCCAAGTTTTCAAAAATATTTGCGAAACTATACAAGTACTTTGTTGGTTTTAAAGTATCGATTTTTAAGATATTATGAAACCCCAACGTCCCATACAATAAGTCCATAATACGTTATGAGACTATTGAAGCTACTTTGAGACTATTGAAGCTACTTTCTTTTGCAACGAGATGCCTAAACCGAGTAATCCAGAGACATCGCACGTCAGCTATGACCAAATCGATAGGCCGATTGGCATGTTCGAAAATCAACAAGAACGATCCAATGCACAACAGGAACGATTTGAGGCTCAGCAGCAGTGGGCTGATGCTCGGGGCTTGGCAGAGCAAAAACAGCTTGACTCTTTGACTCAGATAGTAACAACACTGGCAGCAAACAGCAGTGCATCGGGAACCGCCGCGACACCTGTGGCAGCCGCGCTCACGCCTCGAGAAGTGGGCCTAGCAGAAGCTGACGAGCCTCCGCGGGCGGCCAAGAAGTCTACCTTTAAAGGTGCCGAGTTTCTAAAGTTAAACCCTCCCGAGTTCGAAGGCAGGACCGCGCCGAATAAGGTGATGGACTGGGTCGCCAAGTTGGAGGGCTTGTTTGAATTTGCTGAGGTACCTGCGAACAAGAGCGTGGCGTGTGCACTCGACTGGTGGCAGATAAAGAAGCTGGATCTCGCCACAAGGCATCTGGACGGCAGAATCACTTAGGGGATGTTCAAGGACGCATTCTTGGAACAATGCCTCCCACCAGCCGTCAGACAAAGAAAGACGAGTTTACCGAACTTAAGGGAGCATGTCCGTCAAAGACTATGAGTCTGAATTCTCCAAGCTTGCTAAGTTCGCTAGCTCGATGATTCCTAACGAGAGGACTCGTACACAACGGTTTATTAAAGGCCTGAATGACAACCTGAGAAAGGATGTTATGAACCGAGAATGTACGTCATACATTAAAGCTTTCGAAGGAGCGGTGCAGAATGAGCAGTTCAGGCCACGAAGTGCTCCCGAAAAGACGTCGGCTACTCGAAACCCTCCTGCTAAAAGGTACCAAGATGGGGAGAAAAAGATAGAGGGCAAACAGCGTCCTGCTCAAGAGTGCACTTTATGTGGTCGACGGGGCCACACTTATGAAAACTGTCGTACTAGAAACAGAGAGTGCTTTAACTGTGATCAGAGGGGCCATAGTTTTAAAGATTGTCAGAATAAAAGACGGGTTCCAGAGAAACACAAATGACTATGCAGAAATCGGGCAGAATCAGAATCCCGCGCAAGCTCTAGCTCCAGCCAATAGACAGACTGATCAGACGGGCAGGGCCAAAGTTTATCAGTTGAATATTGAGCATGACGCAAGCGGGCACGATGTTGGTGAGTCTGATTTCTTTGACCTCTTGATGTATTGGTTCTCGACTCCTTGATTCCTTAAGTTTCGAGGACGAAACTTTTTCTCGGTGGGGTATTATGTAGTGCCCGCTTCCAGCGGTTCACTAACGTAATGCCTATGAGTTGACTCGGTTGAAAACTGGGTATCGGGGAAACCTTACCACACAATCGATCACGGACGAAATGCAATTAACCCTTCCAACTGATGGAACAACTTCTATTGAAATGAGTCCAAGAGCTTTCCTTGGTTGTTTTCTGTAGCGCCCCGTTCTCCCGGTGCGGAGAGCGCGGCTAAGAAACACTAGACGGTATCGTTCGATCGGGATAGATTGAATTAAGAACTCGTCCTCGTTATGGATTTGTTTCTTCGGAATCGATTCCCATATTCAGTGGACTGCGCCCCAAGGATCGGCTTAGCGGCAGAGTCAGGAGGGACCTCTCCGCTGCTATCTTTTATTGCCTCGGTTTTCGATGTCGCTTGTTGCTTTCGTGCTTTGAGTTGGTTTTGGGATTTGCTTGTTTTCCTTGAACGGTTTCGATGATTTTCATTGTTTTCGTTCATTGACTTGCACTTCTATTCCGAGATTGGAAAGAGAGGAAGAAGTATTAATCGAGCTGTTCGTGTGCAGGTGAACGAGCAGTAGGCGGCTTGCGAGCGGAGTCGTGAAGCGCCTCTTTCCTTCTTCTTTCCAAAAATCTAAGTGAGTGGCTACCAACCCGATTAGCTAGCCCTGCTCCCAAGCTTCACAGCTAATCAATCTGCACTCTCCTTTGCCCCGATCAAACGATACCAAATAATAATAAAAGAAACCAAGATAAAAGACAATAGACTTGGTTATTATGCTTGTCAATCAAACTTGTGAACTGTTGCCTTATCGTATGCTTGTTCGTGCAAATGTTCTATAAAACGTGCTAAGTATAGAACACATCTTGTATATGCATAATTGTTCAGGGAGGCTATATTAAATGAATCATGTATTACTGCTTGTCGTGCACTCGTGTTCTCGCACTCGTGTTCTTGCAATCGTGTTGCCTCAACTGCATAAATTGTTAACTTGTTAATCGTGTTCGATCATGGACAACTTGTGCACAAGGTATAGTTCTGCGGACGGTCGCTGGGGCACTGGCACCGTTCCGGTCCGGGCGGAACTCGTGTATAGTCATCGTGTACGGGATAAGGTGGCTTGCAACGCCTCGTGTACTATCGTTGCATGCTATCCTTGTCTCGGACTAGTCCATTATGGCAACCATGCCAGTGATCATCGTGTATATTTAAACCTGTTGCATACTAACTTGTGTCTCCGTGGCAGGGAAGGCAAGGTAAGTATTGTGCAGGTCATTCAGACGGGCAGGTAAAATCCACCGAACGGTGGCACGTTCATTTCAGTAAATTCTGTATGCTGCTTACTTGTAAATGAACTAAGGCAAGATAGAAACCCACAAATATGCATGCTTTATTAAAACAACGTGTTGATTGGTATAGTCAGGCTAGCTCGCCTTCACCAGCATGTTTCGATATGCTGACCCTCGTTGAAACAAGTTCTCCGCACCAAGGCGAACCGAACGAGGAGCCGAAGTCGTCTTCCCGATCCAGTCCAGCTGTTGGCGCATCTTCACCGCGCCTCGAAGCCTTTTGAAGCCAGAAGCTGCAACTCTTCATACACAAATGCAGCTCCGTGGCAAAGCGATCCTCCAGCCTGGAGGTCTTTATCATTTTGAGTTTATAAAGGGATGTAATGTACAGGACTGCTATCTCATTTTGAGTCAACCCTTTTGTAAGTCGTTCGGCATATTAGCTAACTCGTTCAAGAGTTTGTAATAGATGTTCATTATTAATAAAGAGAACTTTTCTATGTTTCAAATCTGTGTTTCAATTTATCTGCGTACTCTGAATATGTGCTTGCTATGCAAATCATTAAAGCCTTGTGCGGGCGCAACCCCAGGCCCGCACGGCGGTCACGACTCGGGGGACGCCTCGGGGCGTGACATTTTCACTGCTTGGTTTTGTGTTGATTGTGTTTTTGTGTTGCTTTCGATGATTTGGTTTTCATAGTTCGCTTTCCTCGCTTTCGCATTCATTTCGAATCGTAAGAGAAAGAGATCGGAAGTTGCTAACCAAGTGTTGTTGCAATTTCAGGACACATAACCAAGGAGTGATCATTGTGTGAGGCTTTCTCATTCTCTAGCATTGATTCAATCGGTGAGTGGCTTCGGCCCTTCGATAAATCAATTGTCTTCACGCCTTAATAAAAATAATCTCTAGTCCACTCAGTTGCATGTTTCTATGTTTAATGTTACTTCACTAAATAAGATAATGTAAACTGAATTGAACTACATGCTTATATATATAGAATTGTTGTAATGCCTGCTCAAATAGATGCATACTTGTTCCTTGTGCACAAAGAGATATTTAGAGGAACCTCGCACGGTTCATCAGAGAAAAGAGATAAAGATGTTCACTTATAGTCTAACGGTTGCATAGTAAGAGCTTATCTGATAGAAAGCGAGAACGATCGGCCCCTGCGGAATCGGGACGTGACAGGGCAGCAGGCGGAGCAGGGGCAGTGCAGTAGGTGGGGCAGCAGCGCCGGGAGGGGGGTGTCATGCCCCGATTCTGTGGAATCGATAGTCGTCCCCCGAGCGTGACCGCCGTGCGGGCCTAGGTTGCGCACCGCACAAGGCTAAGTATTTTATTTTCGCATAGCTAGCACATATTCAGAGTACGCAGATAAATTGAAACACAAATTTGAAGCATGGAAAAGTTCTCTTTTATTGATAATATGAACATCTATTACAAACTCTTGAACTGAGTCATAAGGTGGTCACATGGGCTTTACAAAAGTGTTGACACAAAATGAGATAGCAGTCCTGTACATTACATCCCTACTAAACTTCAAAATGTAAATACCTCCTGGTGGAATGATGGCCTTCCCATGGAGCTGCATTCTTGCTTGGGTTCTAGCTCCTTGCTTCAGAATACTTCAAAAGGTGGCACAAATCAAGGTGTGCCTACAGCTGGACTGGATTGGGAGATGACTTCGGCTCCTCGCTCGATTCTCCTTAGTACGGGAAACCTGTTTCAACGAGGGTCAGTACATCGAAACGTACTGGTGAAGGCAAGCTAACCCAACTATACCAATCAACGCGTTGTATATATATGAAGCATGCATATTATTTGTGGTCTTTCTATCTTGCCTTAGTTCATTTTACAACAAGCAATAGATATAGAAATCAATGAAATACTTTGCCGCCGCTCGGTGACATTTACCTTCCCGTCTGAACCACCTGCACAATACTTACCATGTTCTTCCCTGCCAAGAAGACACAAGTTACTTTGCAACAGGTTTAAATATACGAGGGGATCACTGGCTTGATGCCATAAGGGACGGTTCTAGTCTGGAGCGGAATGACTTGCAACGCAAAGATCAGGGCATTGCAGGCCATTCCGTCCGATGCAGGAGACTATCAGGAGTTCTGTCCGGATCGGATCGGTGCCAGTGCCCCAGCGACCGTCCGCAGGAACTAAGACCTTGTGCACAAGTTGTCCGTGATCAAACGTAGTACACTAATTTAGCAGTCGAGGCAAATCAGGACAATATCAGGCACAGGACAATAACAGGGCAAGATCTACTTTTGCATAGTCTTCTTATTCAGTTTATTGCATTCAGGATGAGTTCTATACATAGCACAATTTTACGGAAGAAATGTACATTCTAACTTGTATTTATGCATATGATAAATATTCCAAACGAACAAGCATGCAAGTAAGTAACCGTTCACAAGTTTGATTGACAAGCATAATAATCCAAGTATATTCCCTTATTATCTTGAAGCCTTTTAGTTATTACTCGGTATCGTTTGATCGGGGCAAGCAAGAATACAAGATTTTTAGGTGTGAAGACTGGAAGAAGGGCCAACTGAATCGAATATAAGCCACTCACTTAGTTTGTTGGAAGGAAGAAGGAAAGAGGTGCTTCAGGAGTCCGTTCGAGCGTTGCCTACTGCTGGTTCACCTGCATTGCCACGAACAGCCGATCAATACCTCTTCCATCTTTCCATTATCGGAATTGAAGTGCAGTTCAACGAACGAAAACAATGAAATCCATCGAAACCGTTCAAGAAAACTCAAGCAAATCCGAAAACCAACTCAAGGCACGAAAGCAACAAACGACAGCGAAAACTAGGCAACAAAAGATGCAGCGGAGAGATCCCTCCTGACTCTGCCGCTAAGTCGATCCCGGGGGCACGGTCCACTGAATATGGAAATCGATTCCGAAGAAGCAAATCCATAAAGAGGATGGGTTCTTGTTTCAATCTATCCCGATCGAACGATACCGTCTTGTATTTCTTAGCCGCGCTCCCCGAATAGGGGGAACGGGACACCACATCCTACCCAACTAATTGGAAGTTTCGTCCCGAAACTTAGGAATAGAACCTACCACTAGGAAATAAGGAGGGGAACATTTCCCTCATCTCAGATTCAAGCTCCCAAGTGGATTCTTCAACCGAATGATTTCGCCAAAGCACGCGCACAAGAGGAACCGAACGACTTCGGAGCAGCTTTTCCTTCCTATCCAAAATTTGCACAGGTTGTTCTACATACGTCAAGTCTGCTTGAAGATTCAGCTGATCCAGATCCACCACGTGGCTCAGGTCGTACACATACTTCCTAAGTTGGGAAACATGAAAAATATCGTGTACTTCAGATAGTGATGGCGGTAGGACAATCTGATATGCAACTGAGGCGACTCGCTTTAGTATCTCGAACGGGCAGACAAATCTCGGACTTAGCTTTCCCTTTGCTTCGAATCTGGTGATTCCTCGCATGGGCGAGACTTTGAGAAATACCCGGTCGCCTACTAGAAACTCAAGTGGCCGTCGATTTGTATCAGCGTAACTTTTTTGGCGGCTTTGAGCTATCTTTAGTCTTTTCCAAATCAAGCGAATCTTTTGGACAGTCTGTTCCACGAGCTCAGGGCCAAGGATCTGCCGTTCACCAACTTCGTCCCAACAGATCGGAGATCTGTACTTCCGCCCATACAACGCCTCATACGGCACCATCTGAATGCTGGATTGGAAACTGTTGTTGTAAGCAAATTCAGCTAACGGTAGATGCAGGTCCCAACTTGTCTTCAAGTCCAAGGCGCAGAGACGTAGCATTTCTTCGGGGATTTGGTTGACACGTTCCGTTTGGCCGTCGGTCTGTGGATGCTAGGCGGAGCTGAACTTCAACTTCGTCCCCATTGCTGACTGCAGGCTTTCTCAGAAACGCGAGGCTTTCTCAGAAACGCGATATGAATCGACCATCTCTATCGGAGACTATGGATACGGGCACGCCGTGGAGCCGAACGATTTCGTTGAGGTAAATTTGAGCCAAGCAATCGGCGCTCCAAGTAGACTTGATAGGCAAAAAGTGAGCAGACTTGGTGAGGCGATCGACAATAACCCAAACAGCATCATTTCCCCATTGCGTCCTTGGCAAGCCAACAATGAAATCCATTATTATATGTTCCCATTTCCACTCCGGAATAGCGAGGTTCTGTAGCTCTCCGCCCGGTTTCTGGTGCTCGGCCTTTACGTGCTGACAAGTCATACAATGCGACACGAACAGCGCCACATCTCTTTTCATGTCGTGCCACCAGAACGTCGTACGGAGATCCCGATACATCTTGGTACTACCCGGATGAGAAGTATAACTAGCATAATGGGCCTCAGTGAGTATCTCTCTTCTGAGGGCCGCGTCGTCTGGAACGCACAGTCATCCCTTCACTCGGAGCATCCCGTCCGTGCCTACCGCAAAGTCGGTTGCCTTTCCTGCTGAGATAAGGGCTTGCATCTTTTGCAGGAACAGGTCATCCTTCTGAGCGGACTTTGACTTTTTGTAACAAGTCAGGCTCGAGGCGCAGTTGTGCCACTTGCGCCCCATTTTTGTATCTGATTAATAGTGTAATGCCCAAGGATTCAAGATCTCGGCGCAGCCTGTCATCAATAGACAAACTCCCACCGAACACTCGACTCAGTGCATCAGCTATGACGTTTCCCTTGCCAGGCGTGTATCTGATCATTAAGTCAAAGTCGCTAAGAAGTTCAAGCCAGCGCCGTTGGCGAAAATTCAAATCCTTTTGTGTATACAGATATTTCAAACTTATGGTCCGTATAGATCCCATACGGTACACCATAGAGGTAGTAGCGCCACAGCTTCAGCGCGAACACCACTGCAGCCAGTTCTAAGTCATGTGTTGGGTAGTTCTACTCGTGAGGCTTTAACTGCCTCGACGCGAAGGCTATCACCTTGTCCCTTTGCATAATGACACATCCCAATCCTTTACCTGACGCATCACTGTATATTTTGAAGTCATCAGGTCCGTCTGGAAGAGTAAGGATTGGAGCAGAGACGAGGCGCTGCTTTAACTCCGTAAACGAAGCTTCACAGTCGCCCGTCCAAGTGAACTTTACTCCCTTCCGAGTGAGCTGAGTCAGGGGCGAAGCAATTTTAGCAGTCTTGTATAAATCTCCGGTAGTAGCCCGCAAGACCAAGGAAACTTCGTATATCGCTAGCTGATTCAGGCCGTTTCTACTGCATAATGGCTTCTACCTTCCTTGGGTCTACTGAAATACCTTGCGCCGAAATAATGTGCCCTAAAAAGGGTATGTTGTCCAACCATAACTCGCATTTACTTCGCTTGGCATACAACTTGTTGTCTCGAAGGGTTTGAAGCACCATCCGCAGGTGTCCTGCGTGTTCATCCCTATTATTCGAGTACACCAAGATGTCATCGATAAAAACTACCACGAATTTATCGATGAATGGCAGGAACACTCGATTCATCAAGTCCACGAATGCAGCAGGTGCATTCATCAGTCCAAACGGCATCACGGAAAACTCATAATGCCCATAACGGTTTCGAAAGGCAGTCTTTGGCATGTCTTCTGGCTTAATCTTCAGCTGGTGGTAGCCCAAGCGAAGATCAACTTTTGAAAACACCGTTGCCCCTTGCAGCTGATCAAACAAATCGTCTATCCATGGCAGAGGATATTTGTTTCTGATAGTAACTTTATTCAGCTCCCGATAATCAATACAGAGGCGTAGCGTCCCGTCTTTCTTCTTCACGAAGAGCACAAGCGCGCCCCAAGGAGATACGCTCGGACGGATGAACCCACGATCCAGTAACTCTTGCAGTTGGCACTTTAACTCTTTCAATTCAGCAGGGGCCATTCTGTACGGAGGCTTGGAAATCGGTTGGGTATTCGGAAATGTGCCAATGGTGAACTCTATCTCTCGGTCTGGTGGCATGCCGAGTAGTTCGCTCGGAAACACATCGGGGAACTCCGCCTCAACGGAAGAAGACTCGATGTTTGCATAGTCCTGCCGTGTGTCCCGAACCGACGCTAGGAATCCCTCGCAGCCTGAGTGTAGCATTCGCCAAGCAGATGTTGCAGAAATCACCATGCAGGCCCTGGTCGCATCAGTTGCTGGACTACTAGTGTAGCAGAATTCGGCTTCTCCAGGCAGGCGGAAGACAACTCGCTTTTCTGCACATTCTATAGTTGTCGAGCACGCGCCGAGCCAATCCATTCCCAAAATGATATCGTAGTCCCGAACATCTAGAACTAAAACATCTAGCGGTAGTTTTCTCCCTCCAATACAGATGTAACCACCTTGGCATACTGAACGGACAGTTATTTTCGTGCCGGAGGGGGTACTAACACTTAAGTCTAGATACAACGGAGTCATTTCTATGTTGTTCTCCACGGCAAAATTTGTGGAAATAAAACTATGCGTTGCATCAGAATCGAATAGCACACGAGCAGGTATGTTATTGAAAAGCAAAGTACCTGACACGACGGTGTCTGAAGCCAGAGCTTCTTCCTGTGTCATTGTATAGACCCGACCTTGAGCTTGGCGACGCTCTTGCTGAGGCGCAGCTCGATTGGCCTGGTTCGCAGCAGCCTGATTTGGTTGTTGGGGACGGCGATCAAAAAGCGGGCAGGTATCAATCTGATGGGTTGCATCACCACAGCGGAGGCATGTACCTAGCTTCTTGCGATAGTCTTTTTCAGTGTGCCGCCATTTGTTGCAGTAGTGGCATCGCAACCCTGTATTTCCTCTCTGATTTCCGTCGTTATTTTGACGCTTTGCAGCGGTGTTTCCTCTATCGTTGCTATGGCGTTTGTGATTGGAGGTATGCACAGCGTCGGCAGCAACGTGAGGATACTGCGGTTCGAGGGAGAGGACGTGGTTCAAAACTTCCCTCATTGTCTGGTATTGTGGAACGACTACGTGCGCGTGGATGGCAGGACGTAGACCTCCTTCGAATCGTCTGGCACGACTCGCTGCATCAGGTAGATAGGAACCGGCAAACTTAGCAAGCCTGTTGAACTCGGCAGAATACTGTTTAACCGTCATGCTGCCCTGCCGTAGTTGCACAAACTCGTTTTCCTTCTATCGTCGCACAGGTGGGGGTATGAACTCCTCCTCAAATGCGCTACGGAAGGTGGCTCATGCTATCGCCTCCCCTCCATTCTCAACTGGAAGAGATCGTCGATGCACGTCCCACCAATCGTGCGCATTGAGGCGAAGCTGCAGTTAAGCACATGCGACGCGCTTTTCTTCTGGTACCTCCAACAGTGAGAAATGATCCTCAAGTTCGGCCAACCAATCTAGAGCCACTATCGGATCCTCAGTCCCCTTGAATGTTGTGTTGCAGACTTTCTTGAAGTCGCCAAAGTCGAAGGCAGTCACTTCCCTCGTCCTTGGAGTTTGAGGCGTTTCAACTTCAAGCACTGGTTGCTCTACCGGAGTCACTGCAGTCGCCGCGGACTGGTTGGAGACCAAAGTCTGCACAATCTGCTGCAAGGTATCTACCTGCTTTTGCTGGACTGAGAATCGTGTCGCTATATTGTCTTGAAACTTGAGTAGTCTCTCATCTGCTCGCTTCTCAGCCCGTTCATAACGAGCTTCATCCCTTTGTTAGTTAGCTTCTAACATCCGCATCAATTGCTGAAGCGGATCGACTCGAGACATGGCTCGCTGGCTCCGAGCGCTTCCTGAAGTGCCGGAACTGCTCTCTTGGGCTTGTCTCGCCCGGTGCTTGCGCGGAGGATTGTGCTTGAGCCATTCCTTCAAAAAGGTAATTTACATCAGGATCATAATGTATTATGGACTCATTGTATGAACGTATATCATTTTGGCCTAACGAGTTCAAGAGTTCGCACAGGAATTTATCGTTAAAGGAACTTTTCCCATACGAAGGGTCAAAGGAACTTGAAGCTGTGCTCTGATACCAACATGTCACGCCCCAATTCCGTGGAATCGATAGTCGTCCCCAGGGCGTGACCGCCGTGCGGGCCTAGGTTGCGCACCGCACAAGGCTAAGTATTTTATTTTCGCATAGCGGACACATATTCAGAGTACGCAGATAAATTGAAACACAAATTTGAAGCATGAAAAAGTTCTCTTTTATTGATAATATGAACATCTATTACAAACTCTTGAACTGAGTCATAAGGTGGCCACATGGACTTTACAAAAGTATTGACACAAAATGAGATAGCAGTCATGTACATTACATCCCTACTAAACTTCAAAATGTAAAGACCTCCTGGTGGAATGATGGCCTTCCCACGGAGCTGCATTCTTGCTTGGGTTCTAGCTCCTTGCTTCAGAATACTTCAAAAGGTGGCACAAATCAAGGTGTGCCTACAGCTGGACTGGATTGGGGGATGACTTCGGCTCCTCGCTCGATTCTCCTTAGTACGGGGAACCTGTTTCAACGAGGGTCAGTACATCGAAACGTACTGGTGAAAGCAAGCTAACCCAACTATACCAATCAACACGTTGTATATATATGAAGCATGTATATTATTTGTGGTCTTTCTATCTTGTCTTAGTTCATTTTACAGCAAGCAATAGATATAGAAATCAATGAAATACTTTGTCGCCGCTCGGTGACATTTACCTTCCCGTCTGAACCACCTGCACAATACTTACCATGTTCTTCCCTGCCAAGAAGACACAAGTTAGTTTGCAACAGGTTTAAATATACGAGGGGATCACTGGCTTGATGCCACAAGGGACGGTTCTAGTCTGGGGCGGAATAACTTGCAACGCAAGGATCAGGGCATTGCAGGCCATTCCGTCCGATGCAGGAGACTATCAGGAGTTCCGTCCGGATCGGATCGGTGCCAGTGCCCCAGCGACCGTCCGCAGGAACTAAGACCTTGTGCACAAGTTGTCCGTGATCAAGCGTAGTACACTAATTTAGCAGTCGAGGCAAATCAGGGCAATATCAGGCACAGGACAATAACAGGGCAAATCTACTTTTGCATAGTCTTCCTGTTCAGTTTATTGCATTCAGGATGAGTTCTATACATAGCACAATTTTAAGGAAGAAATGTACATTCTAACTTGTATTTATGCATATGATAAATATTCCAAACGAACAAGCATGCAAGTAACCGTTCACAAGTTTGATTGACAAGCATAATAATCCAAGTCTATTCCCTTATTATCTTGAAGTCTTTTAGTTATTACTCGGTATCGTTTGATCGGGGCAAGCAAGAATACAAGATTTTTAGGTGTGAAGACTGGAAGAAGGGCCAACTGAATCGAATATAAGCCACTCACTTAGTTTGTTGGAAGGAAGAAGGAAAGAGGTGCTTCAGGAGTCCGTTCGAGCGTTGCCTACTGCTGGTTCACCTGCATTGCCACGAACAGCGGATCAATACCTCTTCCACTCTTTCCATTATCGGAATTGAAATGCAGTTCAACGAACGAAAACAATGAAATCCATCGAACCGTTCAAGAAAACTCAAGCAAATCCGAAAACCAACTCAAGCACGAAAGCAACAAGCGACAGCGAAAACTAGGCAACAAAAGATGCAGCGGAGAGATCCCTCCTGACTCTGCCGCTAAGTCGATCCCGGGGGCACGGTCCACTGAATATGGGAATCGATTCCGAAGAAGCAAATCCATAAAGAGGATGGGTTCTTGTTTCAATCTATCCCGATCGAACGATACCGTCTTGTATTTCTTAGCCGCGCTCCCCGAATAGGGGGAACGGGACACTACAGGGGGGCTGACAGGGGGAGTGGCAGAAGGTGGGGGAGGGGTACCGGGATCTAGGATTAGGGTTTGTTTTGTGGAGGAGAGAGAGAGAGAGAGAGGAATGGCTCTGATACCATGTAAAGTGGAAATAATAGCATGAACTTTATTGATGCGAAGATTACATATATAGAGAGGAGAGGCTAACCCCCATCTCTATCGTTCTACCCGATGTGGGACTAAAGTCCATTACTAATACTAATACTTAACACGTACCTATATTGTACGGGGGATAGTAAGATTCTAAATTACGGAAAACTAAATGTGTAAATCCAGATCCAAAATCTGAAATAGACTGATAAAGAATCTGACTATATAGGCTTTGGAAGAAGAAAAAAAGAAACAATTAGATATAACTACAATAAATCCTAACATATTAAAATAACTAATCAAATGAAAACAAATGCCAGAATATTGGAAGAAGTTGTTACACGTATCTACTCTAGAACTTATTCAGAACCTTGGTTTTGTTACATATCAGAAGAAGCACAAGCGGAACTGGAGATGTAAATGGCAATCTAAGTGATGGATGAATCAGAAATTAGGGATAGGGATCATAAACTGATTGAATTATGGTATACGTTGCACATTGAGCGTCAAAAGCAGCTGGATAAATGAGGGGATAAGACTTAAAATGCAAGATTCGCTGATC